>BMAO01019277.1:0-73327 GCA_019973975.1 Trichonephila clavata
TGAAATTTTTTTGTTAGAATTCAGAGCCACCAAATGAATGTCTTATTTGATTATTTATTATAGTTACATGTGAATACACATATAATGTTATTGATTACTTTATTTACTCTTAAAAAAGGGTCTTTCACTTCTTATTTATCTACAAGGTCTTAAATAAACTCTTTAGTTGTAACATAGCATAGGAATAGCTGAAAAAAAGTGTGTTTAGAATATTAAGAAAATTTTTAAAAATATTTATACATAATTAAAAATCAAACCTTCAATACGCTTTCTATATTTAACATAGTGATTTGATAAATAAAAAGAAATTATAAATCTGGTTTTATAAATTTTTATCTAGCTATTTTAAAAGAAAAAAAAAAGTAAGTAATCATTTTCGATAAAAAGTACCGTTCCAATACTTGAGTACGACCCATCCTCTTTTTAGATTCATAAATGTGCACTGAACCTTAAAATGTTTTATTTCATTTTAGCACTTTGTACCCTTAACTCAAATTGCGTTTCCGGTTGAAAAGAGAAGTTTAAAAAAATCCTTATGTATAACATTTTCCCTTTCGAGACTAATTCCTTGACTCAGGTTCACCTCAAAATAACACCGAATCACTATTATCCAATGAAATGTTTATTCTCAAGCACTTAACTAATTCACAGGAAACGTAAATGATGTGTAGATAAACAAGTGAAAAATGTTTTGTATTTTTAAAATTTGTATATTGCTTCTATAATGATAACTATAAATTATTTTGTTGAACAACCATGAGTATATAAATGGTGAGTGAGTGAGTGATGAGTGAGTGAGTGAATATTAACGTCACACTGTCTTAGCAACACGAGGGCTTTAGTATATAAATGGGATTTTGTGTTATAATTTTTTAGTATAAACATTTAAAAATAATTTAAGGATTATAAGTTTCTCTCAATTCGGTTTGATAGACTGATTATGAGAAGTTTCAGAAATGGAAAGTTTTTAGTTTTCGATAAGACTGAAACAATTACACATTTTGAAATGAGCGCACAACACTCAACTTCAAATGCATATCATTTTGAAATGACGAACACATTCATGAAAATATCTTTTTTACTTTTATCACAGTTTGGTAGGAATAAAGCGCAATGAGAAATCATTCTGATTTTCAATTTGTAAAAAGTATGTTAACAAATTTTTTAAGGGAATGTACTAGTCTGAAATGGTAATTACCAATCTACAGCTTCATTTGAAAGGGGGAAAATTTTTTTTTTAGTTTCTTAAAAACTTTTTTATTATTTAAGATATCTATTCTTCAGCAACATATTAATAATATTTAGATTATTACTTGCATTCCTTGTAATTGTACTGTATTTAACACCTCAAATAAGGCATCTATTCTAAGTAAGAAGTGTTGTGTGAAATTCTTTTCAATTTTTTGGTTTGGATATTTTTATTTGAATAAAAATTATAATATACAATGAAATAAATGCTATAATAATAAGTTGTTGAAAGAGTACGGGAAGAACTAAATTATTCTATTTGTTTAAACCTTTGACGAGTATCGAAACTGAAAATTTAATTATGTCATGGCCTTATGGAAATTAAGACAAACTCGTATATCCCACATTTAAATGCTTTTTATGATTAGTTATTTTAATAACGTGTTATTAGAACTAATTTACAGTTTGTCTTTTAAGTTAAGGTAACGGAAAATATGGTAATGAATTATCATTTTGGAATAACCCGTTTTTTCGTTTTTTTGCTTTCGTACAAGCATGAATATAAAATGAAATTTTTATTGCACCGAATAGTTATGCGTAAAGCTTTTTTTAAGCAATAAAATAAACTGAAAGACAGATTTTAAGAAAGGTAAAGGGACTAGAGTGAGAAATTTAAAAATTATTGCGTATTAAAAAAATAAATTCTGCGTTTCTTTTTCTATTATGATGGACATTACAGTAAAAGAAAATTTATTCAAAAAGTATAATGTGGTGCATTCCAACTTTGGAATTAAAGTTTTATTTCATTTTAAGATTTGTTTTTCTTTAAGGATTTTAACATACCACAATTTTTTTTTTGAATAAGTGCTTGTTTTGAAGCGAATTCTTAATTTATTTTTGGATCAAAATAGCATTATATCGTTAGATGCCCTTGATACCACTCTCTATCTAGTAAAAATAACTTCCAATAGCTGTGATAATTATTAATTGAGAATATGTTTCAGGTTATTTATATTTTTCAAGACAAAAAAATTTAACATTTTTCACACGTATTAAAAAAACGCTTTATTAATTGAATTAATCGCATAAATTGATTTATTTTTTAATTCACTTACTGTATAACTCGGCCTCTTCGGAGGTATTTTTTTATAAGCAGTTTTTATGTAAAATGGTAATATGCCAAATTTAATGAAATAAAGATTTGGTTTTTTATTTTCCTTCGGAGAAAATGTTTTTAGTACACCTTTTATTCTATGGAAATAATTCTGATATCTTCAGCTTTCTATATTTCATAAAAATAATAATAATTATTTCGTATTTAGTAATTTAATCGACTTACTTAATGAATATTTTTTTGAATAATAAACCATTTAAAATTATTTAATTTTCATTTTTCAAGAACAGATGCTTTCAAACCTAATTGCAAAAATATTATTTAATGTTTATTTGATAAAACAAGACAGTGCTAATTTTTTTCCAAAAAATGTGCTTAAGAAGTAAATATATACAACTAGTTAAGTGCCTGTGAATCCCTTTTTCAACCCATATGGTAACTTGAATTCGAGTTCTGAAGAATATAATAGAAATATGAATCATACAGATACGTTATTGAAACGTGCGTAAAAATATTGCTGGGGTAACGCATAATTTCAAATGTTTATAGTGACAACAATCTAGTAGAGAGAAAAGGGAAAGTGAGTTTTAGAATTCGCTTACGTAAATTAAATTAAAATATCTATAAAAGATAAATACTTCAAACAAAAAAACATATGTAGTCCCATAACACTTTTAACTGTAAGATCGTAAATTAAATATGGCCTTCTATTATATCAGAATTTTTTTTTATTAAATTATTAACTTGTGATATTATTTAAAATTAGATTTTTTAAGGAATTATTTTTGAGAATTTTCAGATTTTATTATTGATAATTTGAAAAAAGCATTCGTTGTGTTTAATGTCTATGAATTGAATTGTAAAGGACATTTGTTATTTTAAATTCAATTTATGAAATTGTTTGTTTGTAAAGCATTTTATTTCAAGACAGTTTTAAGCAGTATATGGTAATAAATTTTTATGTAATTTTTTCATTCTTGCAACGGTTTAAAAAATTTTCGGAATTATTTTAATTATTCTTTTGCTGTAATGAGATTCTGAGAGCAAATATTATCCTTCTTTTTAAAATTAATTATCCGTCTTAAGTAATAAATACATGTCGCAGTGTTTATATAAATTTTTTTCTTTAAATATTAGAAAAATCTTAATTGTATTGTTACTTTAACAAATATATTGTAAACCATACGAACACGTTCTTTAGTGTATTTTGAAAAGTTTTTAAACTGGTTTTAAAAAATTTGCACATAATATTAAAATTCTTTCTGAAAACTGGAAATTAAAAAAAAAAATTAATCAATCACTTTTGAAGTTTGATATGTTTTCTTTCTAACAAGATAATAGTGTACACGCAACGTTTTTTTAAGAGTATCAAAAACTTATTTTCGTAGTATTTGTTCATGGTGATAAGGGAGATTTGAGTTCTCTATAACCCATATTAAACATAAAAATCTGAATTTCAAGTATTATACGGGATCATAAAATAATCACCTAAATTTGTTTTGAAAATAATGGGCTTTTTTGTTGAAATTAAAATTGTATTTTTGAGAAAAAATAAATGCGAAATATTACATTAATAAAGTAATTCACCTAAACCGTTCTATAACTTTTGTTTGTGTGATTAAATAAAATATTTTTCTATAGCAAAAATAAATAATTAATAACTAAACAAAGCCAATTGGATTTCTTCATGCCGAGTCTAAAAATATCTATAATTGTGTAGAGATGTACGCTGCAACAAGTTCAATGGCTTTCGTAAAAAAATGCGAAAATGTTGAAAAAAAAACTGTTGGAATCTGAAAGGTCACACTACGCAAAATTGATGAGAATCGTTATTTGAGGTGAAGTGACTCCACCGGTTTGATAAAGAAACTTTAAACGCTATCAAAATGTTCTCGAAAGGAAGAATGTATGGATGTGTTAATGTAGGATTTCATTTTTATCAATTTAATGAATTAACTCTTTCATTTCAGGGTTCACAAATACCTCTATATCTGAAAGTGCAAGTCTTGTCTAATGTATTTTATTTTAACGAAATGTTTCCTGAATAGAGTAATTTCTCTCTCTATCTGTCTCATTTTTATGGGAAAAAACTATTCCATAAAAATGAGAGAGAGACAGATGGAGAAATTAAACCGAAGGTTAAATTTGTTATTTCGATTACTTGCAAGAAACTAAAAAAATTTAATTAAACTGCTTTTTTAGTATAATTAGTTCCCATCAGAATTTTGTAGGAATACTTTCGTTTATAAACAAAATATTCTTTCCGCCTGTAATTCCAGAGGTCACATCGTACATAACTGGTAGGAAGTAGTTATTTTTTTAAAGAGTTGATTGCACTTTCAGAAATGTAAGGATTGTAAAAAGATGTTTTGAAAACGAATCATAGTGTGGATGATGCGTTTTAATTTTTGTTTTAAAAAACACTAAGCGAATACTTTTTTTCAATAACATTCTGTTTTTCTCTTGCTTATAGCAACCAACCAAGGTTAATAAAATATAAGAAATCACATCAATCAATCTATGTGCTTCAAACCTTGGAATTTGTTATCGATTATTGTAATAATAAAAAAGTGAAGCAAAGAATGGTTTTTTCATTTTTTTTCTTCAAAACACGCTTGAATTCATTTTGTTTTCTTTATTCTAAGATAATTTTCAAGTGCATAGTTTCTACTTAAATGTCAACTTTTGAATGATTTTCTCGCAACTAAAGCATGTTGCAGTTCAAGTTAGAAAGAAATGAGAGGATGCTCTTTATTTTAGAATAGAATGACAAAGAAAAAAACTGAAATTTTATCTATTGAACAATTTACTTTTAATTGGTGTTTATTATCTTAAAGAAAAGGTAATTTTGTATGAAAAAAATATTTTATATTAGAATAATTTTATGGAGCTGTGTAAAATACTTATTGAAAAATCAACGTGGCTGAATTATGTTGTTGCTAATACCACCTGATCGGCAAAGGCCAGATTGAGGCCCACGAAATCCATCATGGCTGAATTATTTTGTAAGTATTATTCTTTTAAGTGTATTTAATTTAAAAACAGGTAGTTGTAAAATAGAGTGAAAATTTCAATATGGATTACAGTATGATATAAATTTAAATTAAAAAACCCCTAAGCGAATATTTTAAAAAAAAATAAATAACATTAATTCGTCTTAAGAAGCGAGATTATATTTAAGTCATTCAATTTTTAAAAATTATGATTTCGAAATTAAATCTATTATTAGGAATCACTACATAGTTTTAAGGATTTTTTTCGTGTTTGAATCCTTTAATTTTTTTTTGTTGAATATAAATGTACTATAAATTAATAAAAAAGTACTGATTATATATATATAATTCTAATATTATTTATTACATGTATTTAGTAATATTACTTATTATATAGCAATAAAAATAAAATTCAGCTTTTTAAAAATATTCTTGTAGAGTAGAAACAATTCATTTCTTTGAAATGCATCCATTCTGATTATGGATTCCAATGAACAGGTTTCTAGAAGGAAACTTGTACTTATTTGACCCCAGAAAAATATTTCGCTCATAATATTGATAAAAAATATCAATTATTTAAAACTATTTTCTCTGACTTAATGACTTTGAAAGAGAAATTTTAATACATAGGATTTTTTTCATTATATTTTTTATTTATACTGAAGATTTTGGTTGAAATGTAATTGAAACAAAACTTTTACTCGGCTTTATTACAAAAGATAATGATTTTGATTCGATAACATAATTTTCTTTCAAATTTCCTTATCTGAGAATAGACTTTTTTATTCGAATAATTTATACTAAAAATGCAAATTAAGTTTTAATTGTATATGCTTTTCCAATTTATAGTAATTTCTAAGCACTTAAGCACTGTGGAAAGATACATAAAGAGTGAACACCTTTTAAACAACCTCTGCAACCTGTAATGTGATCTTTAGCTCTTTAATATGCTATCCGCATATTTTTGTTTCTTTTTCTTTGAAGAAAGTTTTAAAAAAATACTTGAGAATTCTTCACGCGTAAGAAGAACGCATCGTATACTTTTTCTCTTTTTTCGGGAGTTTCCATAAATTATACTGACTTTCAAGAATAAATTGTTTCATTTAGTGATTCCGAAGTTTTTAAAAAATTATTCTGGACAAAAAAATTCCGTGTGCGTGTTTAGAATACAAAACATTGAAAGCACTAATATATTTTTATAATAATTATTTTACGGTTTAATGCTTCTATTTTTTTAAAAAATTTTTTATGATTCCACACATGCTCTTTTTAAAAAAATTACGGCGCTTCTTTACTTCTTAATATTTTATAAGGAACGAATTTAGAGATTATGTATATACATATTAGATTTAACAAATTTATATCTAGAAAATTTATAAGAGCGTTTTAACTTAAAACAATTATACAGGGATGATTTAAAACAATATTTAATGCAATTAATTATTTTTGTCCCCAAAAAATAATTACCTGCATTCAAAATCAATTTTGTTTCAATAAATACATTTCAAAAACAAGTTTAAATTTTCTTATACAATCTGTCATACCACTGCCGATGGAAATTATTGCCTTTTTCCGATCAATAATTCCTATTAAAGTATTCAAATCGTAAGAATTGTAAAGTTTTGTTAAATTCTTGTACATTACGTATGAAATGATTACATGTTGAACATTTGTTGTGCAATTGTGCTGTTTTTTTGGCATTGTTTTAGTTTTGCTTTTAATTTTGTTTGACTGTTAGAAAATATGAAATGAGTATTTAACTAGTTATAAGATGGTTAAAATTTCAAAAAAAAAAAAAAATATAAATAAAGAAAAAAATGGAAAAAAAAAATCATAAGTAAAAAATGTTTTTGAGGAATAAATATTTAAACATATATACAATTGTTACATTATTTATGTATTCATGCTACAGTTGCATTTTTGTATGCAACACACACACACACACACACACACACACACACACACACGCACACACACACACACACACACACACACACACACACACCACACACACACACACACACACACACACACACACACACACACACACACACACACACACAGAGTTACATTTTTACATTTTATTAATAAATTCTTGCATCAATAAATATATGTAATATTTTAATTAAATATGATGGAAAATGTTTCTTAATTAACATTTTAGATTGACGATAATATATATTCTTTTAAAGTGATTTAAGAAAATAATGTGAATTGCATGAATTGCGTTAGTATCAGTTTTAAATTTGTATTAAATGTTTTGTATGTTATATATATATATATATATATATATATATATATATATGGTGGATTATAATTATATGTGAATGAGATTTAATGTCTAATAATGTATTTGCATTATATAAATAACATACCTCTAAGCACACACACAAGATAATATATTATGTTGAGTAAATAGAATAAAATGAAGATAAAAAAAAAGAAAGCTTTGAGTTTACCAATTATTTACAAATGAATCGAAAAAGTAATCTTACTTCGTTCATTGGTGATTCATTGTCCATCCTTTGAAGTAAATTTTTCATCATACACGATTGTAATTAAAGATGAAAATGTTTTCTTGTAATACTTAACACACTTAGTCTATTTTTAGGTATGTTCAGAACTATTTTAAGACGGGTCAACTTTTTCGGTGTTTTGAATAATTCTTTATCAGAAAATAACACATTGCACGTTTTTCTTTTTTCGCATTTGGAGTACGCAATTGAAAATGGTATTTAAACTTTGTTTTGAAGAAAATTAGTGTTCTCTCTATTGTGAGAGAGTGCGATAAAATTTCTCAAAACTTGTTTAAGGTAATTTAGAACTTGACTGAGGTACTTTATTGAATTATATAAATAAATAAATGAGAAAGTAAAATTAAAAAAGGAGCTCTAAGGCGTTATGGTACTTCAGTTTAGATGGCGGAGGGGACTTAAAAGAATTTAATTTAGGTGTTTTCATTTAGTTAAATGGTTATTGTGTGTGTGAAATAATAACAGTTGTAGCCTTTTCATTTATTTACAAAAACAATTAATTGTTTGTATTATTTTAAAATTAAAAATACTTGAAGAGATTTTATTTTTATTATATATTTAGTTGTAGATTTTATTAAATGCGTATGAGCTTAAAAGTATAATTCTTTGTAATACTTGAAAAGGTTTTAAAGAAATATTTGCTTTATTTATTATCTTTAAAATTTGTGTTGGGAATAATATAATTTTTAGAAAAATTAAAGATTGGAAACTGAAGTTGAACTAGCTTAATGGAGAATAGGCCACGAATTTGAGGCCCACCTGCTACGAAAATTGTGGTACATAAAAAGAATGAGAGCCATACCTAAAAGAAATAAAATGGTTTATATTTGGGTACGAACGCTCATCATTTTGTATTCCATTCAGTTGCATAACGTATACTCCCGCGCACCGCGGGGGACCCAAAGTCTGACTGACGCCTACGTATCTAACCAATTTTTAAAATATTAAAGGCAAAACCTGATTTTGCAGTGGGCATCTAGTATTCTAAGTTACACCATTGATTCTACTGTATGTCTTAAGAAACTACATCGAAAAATTGCAAGTATTTAGGCACAAATTAAGCTTTTCTTGTAAATTACTTAGAAAATAATTTTGAATATTTCTTTCTGCAAATGTTTCAGACAAAAATACAATTAAAAAATTTTCAGAATTTTATGTGATTTACATTATTTCCCCCCTCCCCTCAGCAGGATTGCATTCATATTCAAAATAGAAGGTTCTCCTTCTCTAAAATAAGAGTTTATGCCAAATAAATCCCCATGACATCCTTACATTCTATCTCCTAACACGCAAGAAACACGTGCTGTGAAAGTACGAGTAGTATTTATATTTCATTCATCCCTGTTTAACTCTTGAACATATTTTTTATTTTTTCACGATGAAGATCGTAACTGGCTATTAGACAGGAGGAAAACAGCCTTACCTGGTCGTAAATTTGCAGTGTAAGTCACAGAACCGGCAGCGTAAAATTCTTTCTAGTTTTGCCGAATTCTACATGGCAACGGTTTCTTCCCACATTTGGGGGCCATGACTGGTTTACCCCATAGGTTGGGATCAACAACCTACAATGGCCGTTAAACCAAAAAAAAAAAAAAAAAAACTACTAATTCATTTGCAGTCCATCTGTTTACAACTTAAAATTTTAGTATCGTTTCAGGGACTTACCTTTATACTTTTCATAAAAGAGACAAATCATATTACAGTATAAGAAAAGATATGCGAAAAAAATGTTCGTTTTTCGAATTATTAAAGCCACTTTTTTCAAAAGACGAACAATTCATGTAAATACTGATAAAAAGAAATAAATCCTTCTCATAAATGTACTTAGTTTAGACCGAGAGATACTTTATTCTAGAGAATATGCTAATCTGATATAACATTTACTTTCGAAAAGTGATCATATACGAAGATCCGATCGTTCTCAAGATATATGTTAGAATATGAAAAAAATTAGAGAAAATATATATCTGCAAATGTTTTGTATCTTTATTTTCTGGAATGGTAAATTTTATGTCTGCATTGTTACTTGTATTTTTCTATTCATTCTTTGGGAAAGCATTTTTAATAAATTGTTGCTAATGAAACATTAAAATTAGGGTACTGTTAAAAATGTTTAATGTGTATTTCAGATTCAGTGTGAGCTTTTAAAGGATTATCCAAAAATATTATATAAATAAAGTATAGCGCTTGTAAACACATTTAAGTAAAGGATTTTGTATCATGCTATATAATTTTATAACATCCCTTAATTTCTCGTTTTTATTTGGCAATACATAAAACAAGAAAGCATGTTGAGAATGAATGCGGATGTGTTTTAATGTAGTAGAAATAAAAAATGGTTTTAGAAATCAAATTACATTAAAAAGCTTTATGAAATAAGCGCAACACATTTTTTAAGGGCAATGCATTTTTTTCATCTCTTGAGCAAATCAAAACTTCTATTGAAGGAATGTTTTTTCCCCTTTCACATTATTTTACGCTTAATTATTTAAATATAGTACGCTGATGAAAAATACTACCTCAGGCAATTTATCGCAATAGGTAAAAAAAAAAAAAATAGATGAGGGTTTATTTATTTATTTTTATCTGACCTTTAAATGTTTTTGTATTAATATAATTGTTCGCTCGTCTCACACTATATTATCGTGTAACGGCCGAGTATATTCTTCATTCACTGATTAAAAAAATTACGATTCAAACATAATTCAATCATCCATGCATATAACTTATACTACAGAAATTTTTAAATTGTTTCATTATTATTTTTTTCTCTTTTAATGTTTTATTACAAATTCTAATACAGAAACCTTAGATATTTACGACGGTTTTGTTTTTAATACAAACTTAAGAAATATTTTGATTTTGTTTTGCTTTTTTTATTACCCACTTATTAAACACAGCTTTCCATTTCAGCAGTAACAAATATTTTGTAATATATATAAAATTCGTAGTATTTTTTAAATATCAAAGAAAAAATTATCGTTTTTTCAGAAATATGTAAAATTAAGAAACGTTGTCATAGAATTTACGAAGATTTTTGCAAATATTTACTGAATCAAAATAGCCTATAACAGTTTCTTCCCCCATAAAATCATGGATCTCAATATACAGATTTAATTAAATGACCTGCTTTTATATTGAAATAAATTGTATTAAAGCATTGAATTTAAACTTATAAGTTATATTAAATGCTTTAAGCTAAAAAAAATATTAAAAAAAATAAATAAAAACAATTGAAAACTCTTTAATTTGAGTTATGAAGTATTTTAATTTTTTCTAGACTTAAAGATCGATACAAAAATATTTTTACCTTACTCGTATAAAAAGAATTAAAATCAAACCTACAAATAAGGAAATACTGCGAGACTATATTTCTCCATTTTAAACGAATGCTGCATATATATTAAAAAAATTTATATAATATGAATAAGGTTAGAATATATTTGCGGAAGTCGCATCTTGTTATGGTTGGAAGATCTTGGAAAAGTCATTTATTGTTGATAGATAAAAAGAAAAATGTTTTGAAAAAAATATTCTTAGAACTAAATTTTTGATAAGCACTAACGTTTTGCTTGATAATAACTACTACACATTTTTTTCTGAATTCTTTTCGGAATTAATTTCTTATCATAGTTGCACACAATAGGCAATAATTTACAGTGGCATTTCATCACAATTTTGCAAATTTTGCTAATGCAAAAATCTTTTAGTAGACCAATACTTTTCTTCTTATATACAATTTTTTATTCTTAGTTTTCGAGTACAGAACAAGATAAATTAATTTTTATAATATATTTTTTCTTTCTACTTAATAATAAAATGGTGTTTATTTCAATGTTTTATTTTCACAATTATGTGCTTGATGGATTGTAGAAATTGCATGTAACTTACGGAAGGAATCTGTACTGGTTTTTGGCGAACTCACACTATAATCAATTCGTTGAACAATTTTTCACATTTAAAAAAATCTCCCAAGCGTTTCAGTAGTAGAGCTTTTTGGATTCAAACAAGTTAAATAATATAAAAAGAATATATAATAATTTCTTTTAAGTATTTATATAACAATTAATCTATCATTCTAAAATAATTGAAAATATAGACTTTACATTTAGTAAATAGTTTGAGAACTAAATAGATTTTTATATACATTAAATTGCTATGACTATTTACTAGTTATAAGTAAATAATTTTGTTATTGATTATTTATGAAAACTTTATTTGGTAAAAATACCCAACGTTATCAACAAAAACTTTACAAACCTAATATTTTGATAGGAGGCAAAATCATTGGATTAATCAGACTTTGGTATAATTTCCATGATTTGCTCGAATTTTTAGGTATAGACCCAATTACCTTTGAGATTTTTTTAAAAAAGTAGGCACTTTAGAGAAAGGTTCGGAGAAATAAAGTGTGTGTGTGTTTTTTAATGAATTCGCATGAAACGGGCCGTTTTATTTTAAAAAGATGTTCTACTTTTAAGACTTGAGACCTAATAAATTTCTTCAGAGAAAAATTGACTTAGTTTGAATAAAGTGACAACTGATAACATTCATATCAAAATCATCTTAAGATGTGCTGTAAATTACATGTTGTGGAGAAGAGAATTAAATGAAGCTAACCTATTTCTCAAAAGACTCGACTTCCAAGACAATGCCGTCTTAATTAACGACCGCCTTCTTTCTTAATGAACTCACTATCGTCGCAACTAAAATTTGATAGTACAGTGGATAAGAGTTGATCTTCAGATAACAGCCTGTAAAATGTACTAATGGGAGTTGAATGGACATCACAGTGCTAAGACTATTATCAATTCGGTTTTATAAAGTTCTTTGCCCTAAAAGAATTAACAAAAGAAAATCTATGGAACTGCACAAATGCTTTTGGAGTTCTTAGATGTTTATATATTTTATTTTGAGGGACTTCACGAACAGAAAGTAATATAACTAGATTCATTAAAAGTTTGTTTGCCCAATTCATTCTGATTGATCTATTGTTCACTCTTTTAAATATTTCCCAGTGCAATTAGTGAAATATTTGTACTTGTGTGTGTCTAGGAGATCATTAATTGCCTGTATGTTTGCTCAGCTCATTGTATCGTTTTAAATATCACTGTTTTTTTTTAAATAAATTCAATCAATAACTTAGTAAATTCTTTAAATTTTTCGCAGTGAAATTCTTATTTGAAAATAAATTATAGTTAAAAAAAAACTAAAAAACACCTTTTTATAGTTAATCGAACTAAGTTGTAACTTCATTTTTTATTCGCAAAATGTGAAAATGGGATCTGAAATTAGTTGGCAGATGCGGGATGGGATCATAAAATGAGAAATCGTTAATACTGATGATCCTGATAAGGACAATGGAAAAAATTATTAAATTATTGTATTATCATCAGTCCTGGATAAGTAAGCAAAATTTCGAATTAATCTGACCTTTTAAAGTGGGTAAAAATTGAGTTCAAAGATTCCGTTGAGTACAAATGAAGCTTATAAAAAAGGGTGTTAATATTATATTTATCATAATTTATTTCTCGAATTACTGTTCACTAGTTTTTTAGTAACTACTGCTTTTTTTCAAAGTGTGGGATAAATGTAAGAAACCTTCTCAAGCTAAATGCCAATAGAAGCCACAACTGACTTAAAAATGGCAGTTTTGTGTTTAGTTCTTTGTTGCTTCTCTTACAAGTGTTATCTAAATTTGGCTTATGCCTCAGAAATGATTTCAGTATCATTGTGTTGCCCTGAAGTTTAACTGAAGCTGGACTTTTTTGCGATCTTTTAATGGATACGCAAAAATACGTCACTTTTTTTGAAACTTCCCCCATATCCCGCTATTTCAATAGTTTTATTCAACATATTTAATTTTAGAGCAAATAGTGAAATGTGTTGAAAGTTCACACCGGATATCTAAGGCGGAATAAAGTTGAATTAAGTCTTAAAAATGGGTTTAGACACTATTTTTGTTTTTTTTCACAACAGTCAAGTTTTTTAGTTTTCGTAATTGCAATTTAGATACTTCTTCCCATTCTTACGATTTCTTTATCTGATTCCTTAAAATTCAAACACACATAGAAACACAGAATGAGAGTAGTCTGTTACCCTATCACAAAATATATGCTTTTGTATAAGTTTAACGAATTCTTTTATGTGGTAGAATTTATCTGGTGTAAATATTTTTAACAAAATAACCTTGTGTATAAAAATGCTTTGATTTGTAATTTATTTAGAATTGGTAAAATTATTTATCATTGGTTTATGGTTGTTATGCACGTGCCTATTATTTTTTATGCACAAAAATATTATTGAAACTATTAAGTATATTGCTTTTACGTATATATAATTAGCTTTTACTTAAATTCAATGTTCAACCATCAAAGATAATTTTACTACCCTTTTAAATGAGAAAAATTATGAAATAGTCACCTTAATTCAATTTATATTTGTAAAAAAAATCTACTTAACTAAATTTGGGCTTCTTTTTAGAATGCGCATGAGGCTCTTTTTGTTTTCATTTTGCGTGCTGGTGATGACTTCTTAAAAAATTAAATTCGCAGAACTCAAGACTCTTTAATATACAGCACACTTAACTTCTCCATTTGCATTAATCTTAATGTATATATAACAGAGCTGCTCAAACTTTAAATATTTGTACTCAATGTTCAATCATAATTTTCATCGCCCCCCCCCCATGCAATAACAATGCATTGAAAGCAATAATAATGTACTTTGACACTAAAGCTACCATACGACCTTTATTATAAACTACACATATTATCAAGATAAGTATTAAATTTTGTGTATGTTACTTTTAACTAATGAATAATTTTAGTAAGTACTTTTTAAGTAATAGGAAAAGTTTTATGTTACAGCTATCAGTGTCGAAATGACAGATTTTGAACAATTCAAAATAGTCTACTTCTGGTAGATTAAAGACCCACATCTGTTTTTTTAAAAAATTTTTATAAAATTGATTATAAGTTGACCTCTAGGTAACGTAGAAACAAAACAAAGTACATTTTGTAAAGCCAAAAAATAGCTATATTCAATAAAATAAAAAACAAAAAAATATTGGTTTTGACCGAATTTGGTCATTTAATGTATTCGGATATCTTAAAATACAACCTCCATCCTCATAAAAAGAAATTCTGTGTACGCCACTGAAAAGAAGCATTTACAAATAGCAAAATTTCTTCTAAATTTTCTTCCTTAAAAATTACTTAATATATATATAATCATCTAAGAGTGAAATATCAGACTACTGTGAGATTTTAAATTTTTACATCAATTGTGGTAGTTATACTTTTTTTCAACTGTTTCGAATAGATATTACAAAAGTAAAACAAAGTAAATGAATTAAAATAATTGAAAAGTATGTGATAAATAATCATCCACCTTATCAGGAGATATCTTTCTCCAAAAAGGTCTTTTTAATTTAAAAAAAAAGAACAAAAAGGAGCCATTATTCCTATATTTTCGTTTGTATTTTCCCCTTTCCTTTTAATGTATGGAAATCGTATGAAGGTTAAAATTCAATTAACATGCAAAACATGTGTAAATAAAGAATTTTATATCAACATTTAAGTAAAATATTAAATGGTGCATCAACTTTTAAATAAGCTTAGCTGTGCAACTTTCATTTATTGATTCTTGCATAGAAAAATTTTACTTCACTTCTATTTAATCGATAGTTTTCATAAATGTGTTTTTACATTAAGTATAGAAACATGCGCTTAAAACTTTTTGCACAAATATATTTTCAAATGATAATTTAGTACGTTTAAATGTAAATTTTTAAATAGAGAATTCAAGCACTAAGAGGAAAATTGCAAGCAAAACAATGATTCAGAGGAATTAGTAATTCAGATAATATACCGAATACTATTATGTGAAAGGAAAGCAGACCAAAAAGAAAAAGAAAAAGTAAGGAAAAGAATACCATTGTTTTGTTATCCAACCATTTGGTGCATTCAAGGTCTCAAAATTATTCCGATAACCTGATTTGTGTAAAACGTAAAATTGTTTAATTTCAATAATTTGAGGGAAATCTTCAAACCTGTTCTATCAAGTCTTATTTCAGGACTAATGTCTTGGAGGAAAATGAAAAATTCTCCTTTGTGATTGACTCTGAATTAGATATCTGGTAAAAAAATTATTTGTATGAAATACACACATTGCGACTAAGTTAGAAGCCAAATATGACTCATATTACACGACTGTGTCATGACCTTAAATATTTGGATGGATTAGGTAGTTAATACGAAGGTATTCATCAATGCCCATTGTTTTATAAGTTCATTTGAGGAGAGCAGACAGTAAAATGACCTGACCTCTGACTTCTCTGCTTCTGATGATGTTTGATGAATAGCTGCTTTTCTTCCAGCCTAATGCTTTATTTATGAATAATTTTTAATATTTAATAAATGATAAGGAAAAGTTAATACATATATATATATACATTATTTTCTGTCTCTAATGTTAAAAAATAGGAATATACTTAAAAAGTAACAGAAAAAAAGAAAGACAAGAAATGAAATTGTGAAGTTTACTTTTTTTTGTGTGGATATTTGACAGTTATTTAACTTCCCAACTTTTTGTTTGAAAATAAATGAGTTCTTTAGTTTTTAGGCATTAAACTTAATGTTTTGTACTTTTGTGAATATTTTGTTAGAAAAATGTAACAGAACATTTTTTCTTATTTAAAATTAACAATTTCCTTCTTTTTGATAATTGATAAATTTTATTTAATTCAGAAAAAAGGGCAAAATTAATTACATTTTTTAAACATTTTTACAATAGTTCGATGAAAAAACTTAAAAATATTATTACCAAACTTCACCTGGAAATAAAAGTTCTATAGTTTATGTGTTTTTAGGAAAACATAAAAACTGAAGTAAATAATTTACTAAATTTGTACTAACTTTACATACAGAAAATTGATAGATATAGGTATTTCTAAAAAGAAATAACATTTGTCCAATTTTTACCAGCCAATATATATATTCTCCTTGGTTCCCTTGTATCACATGTGACACAAAAGTTTCCTAATTTTTTGTGAAGGCTGAATAGCAAAAACAAATTTGGGATCGGTTGCATTACATGAAATACAAAATGAAATACCTTATATAATTTCCTCCTATAGTCAATACATGGTAGTACCTGTCCATGATAGCGAATTCTAGTAGCGTCTCTGAATCAAAACAAGATGTGTGCACGTCATTGAAATAAGTATTTTTTTTTCTTACTGATATACACATATTAAACTATTTTTAAAATGTGCTTTTTTCTTTATATATGTATACTTTACTAGTTAACAGCAAAAAAAAAAAAAAAAATGAAAGAAAGAAATTTTTAGTGAAATATTAAAGCATAATGAGACTTGTGAAATATGATTGTAACACATTGGAACTCAATAACTTATGAACATATTTTTTAAGCCAGTTTTGTTTTAATTTTCAGTTATATTTTGGGGGATTTGAGAAGATTGATAGAAGTATTTCTTGAGTTAAAATCTTTATTTGAGATGTTTGCTTTTCATTTTTACTCATTTTTTTCTGATAATTTTTTATTTAATAAGTATTTTTTAATGAGAAATATTTGGCACCAGATGAAATTTTAGAGCTTATGAATCGTGATGATTCTAATTTGAGTTCAATTTGAGGAATGAGAAGTGCTCGGCCTTCACAACTGCACATTGTACAGACTGCAATGTTTTTCTATGCTTTACAACTCTAGAAATGGTTTCAAGGCATTTCATGAAAATAAAAAATAATGTTATTGTAATAATACTACCAATATGAGCCTAAAACGCCAATAAAACTTAATTTTCATTTATGACTTGTATGTATTATGTGATTAAAGACTAAGATTAAATTAATTACTTCAATCTTGCATCATACTGAAAAAAATTCTGATTGCTGTGTCTTGTTCCTGATGTATCGCATGTGATACATCCCCCCCCCCAGCTTTTATAAATTAAAAAAAAAAATAATTGCACTTTTCTACATCAGAGTGATCGAAACAACTATTTAAGTACTTCTTACAAAATATCAAGCTTTTATTTTTGTCTCGGGTCTGAGGAGGATATATATATCTATATACAATGAAATGCAAGAAAAGTTTCTTAATTAATCTAGTAGCATGCCTTTCATTATTAAAACAATAGAAAATGCCTTCAATAATAATATCTTTTATTATTATGAAAAACGCAAAATAGTATAATTACGCTTTTAATCGTAATCATAGGCATTTTTATAACCTTTGGACAAAAAGTAAGGAAACGTTTCTAAAGTCATCTGGCGATTGAAAATATGAAAAATCGCCCAATTATCTTTTATTTAAGTATCAAGGTTTCTTTTTCTTATGCTTACCCCTCCTACTTTTAATCTGGCATGCAAAATAATTACTCTTAAAAACTACAAATGCTTACATCAACATATAAATATCGTCCGAAGTTTTCGCTAGGTCTCTGCAAATGGTACGAACAAAGGTACTCACTCTTTTTCTTTGAGCAAGCACTGAATTTTGTATAGACATTATCAGTCCGATAAGCGTGAAATGGAAACTGAAATTAGTCAGTTTCATAATGCACGGCCATCCTCAGGCAATGACTAAACGTGAGTTGAACTATCTAATGTACATCTCTTACCATTTTATTTCTTTGTCATGATCGGTCAATGAACCTAGCATCTGTCATTGAGCAGTGATAACTACTGGCTAATCATTCGTTGTCATCTGTTTTTGGATTGCACCTCCTTCATTTAGTTACGGTATTATGGAGCGAGATATCATTATTTTATCCAGCGCCTAAATATCACGTTTTAACCGCTTTATTCTAAGATGTGTGTACAAATAAATGCAACTTTTCTAATCATTGAAATTGTATATCCATATGTATTTCAAAATCTAAAATGAATATAAGTCAGTTTTTTGAGAAAAAGTATTCCATTTTTGTGGACACTGTTGGAAAGTGAGCGAAAAAAATATAAGTACACAACAATCCCATTGTTGCTTAAATACATGCAAAATTTATTTCTTAAAATGTACTGATGCGTTATACTTTTTTTCGTATGCTGAAGTATGTATGTCTGTTTTTACTTTGTACAAAAAGTATTCTTTTTTTAAAAACAGTTTTTAACAATGTACATTTTTTTGAAAAGTAAATTTTGGGATGAATATTTGATGGGTTTCACTTTTTAACACTCTTTTTTTTTTTTAACTTTGTCGAATGAGGAAGTATTACACAATATTTTTCTTCCGACACTTTTTTTGTTCGAAGTCGTATGACAACAAGTCTTTTGTTGAAAAAAAATGCTTGCAATATGTTTTTATTTTGTAATACCTTTTTAAGCATATCCCTACAGAGAGAACATTTTTCTAAGAATACGAGTTCTTAATAAAATACCTTTTTATGTTGAGAAAAAGATAAAGTAAGAGATTCGTCATATTACACACACTTTTATTTTCTACATAAGCCTTCTTTCGTAAATTATGCGTATGTAATGCAATGAATAATACATTCAAGGACAAATCCAGAAATTAAATGCTTGATTACTCGCTTAGTTAGAAAAATGAGAGAGATGTATTCAGAAAAATTACTACTACTCAGTCAGTGTATAAAAAAGGAAGAAAGATTTCTTCTTTTTTAATGGAAGATTTTTTTTCATTCATTTGAACTTTGCATTATTTAATACAAAATAATTCTTTTAATACTTTTAAATTAATAGAACAAATAAAATAATTTTTCACGAAAAAAAAATATTTTTTAAAAATAATTAAAAATATATCATGAAAAGATTTGTTTAAAGCAGAAACATTAAAGGAAATTCTTAAACGTATCAAACCTAAGTATGTACTCCCGTTACTGATAGACATCAAATTTATTAATTGATTTTGAAAATTAACTCTTTGAAATTGGAAAAGTGAAAGAAAATATAAAATAGTATAATCAGATTTTAAGTTTTTTTTTAAAAAAAAATCATACGGATTTAAACTATGCAGACTTAAGTAATTCTATTTAGAAGTTAAAATGTGCCTTAAACATTGCTAGTTAACAAACTTCTTTTAGTTTTATACCACTCCAGTGTTAATTTTTATGCAAGGGGAATTTGCTGGTATTTTTTTGTTGTAAATATTTTCCCTACAAGAGATTTCTTTTCTTTTTTTTTTTGAAATTTCTGTTTGTATAACTGAAATAGATAAAAATTACACTTGGAATTACTGTGTACTATGTATTCTAAAATCTCTTAAAATCGAGAAGCATATGTTCTGCTTTAATCTATTTTATTGAAACAAGACCTGTAGCTTAGTTTATTGCAGTATATAACTGTCAAAGTGTACCTTTGGTTGACGATTGGCTTAAAAAAACCACAATAGAGAACTCAAATCGAAAAAGTATTTGTACATCTAATGATTTGAGGGCCTTTGGTTGGATCTTCAGAAAGTACCGATTATAAAAAATCAGATAACATAAAGATGAGAGATAACTTATTGAATATTTTACAATATGAACTTAGTTATTCTTCAAGTAATTCAAATAGCTCTTAATGTATACATATAGATAACTACATATTATATAACTATATTTCAAATTAACTATGCATTTCAGATTTTGTCAGTACAAATTGGGAGTCAAAGATAAATTTATTAGTGTTTTTGTGCATCTTGTATAGAAGAATATGGCTTTTATAATACAATAATCTAGTTGTAGATATTTGGTACTTGTTTGATTGACTTAGTTGATTTTTAATAGTATATTTTGAATTAGGGAATTCGCATGCATTTTTTCTTTTTTGAGGATATAAAATGAGATTTTCCCACTAAGTATTTTCCATAGTTGTTGAATTATGTGATTGTAATGTATTATTTTTATACATGACAAGTAACTTTCTGATAGCATTAGCATTCGGAATCGTTGTTGACCATTATAACCGATCGGTGACGATCACGAGCTTTAACGTCAGTAATATTCACAAGTTAAATGGTAAATTCAAATCACAATTCATCTAAGGCCGTCATGTATGGAATAATGGGTGCTAATATAAAATAAAATTTAACATGGCATCGAAGTCTTCACATGGTATGCAGAAGTTAGTAAAGAAAGATAGCAGCAAAGTCGTCTTTATTATTTGATCGTAACTCGAAATAAACGTCAAATTGGTTTTTAGTTAGAAACTCATACTAATCATGAATATATATAATCGATATTTAAGACTCTCATCTCTAAAATACCATTTGAAAAAAAAAAACACAAGACATTTTCTCAGTTTCTTTTATCAATATATTCACGAAAAATGTATCACTTACATATTTCTTAGCAATTTGATTGATGCTTTTTTGTAAAAAAAAAAGGAATACTTTTTACAATTAATTTTACTCTAGTACCAAAAATGGAATATTATGATCAACAGTGTCGAACGCGTAATGGATGAATATATTGTAATAGTCAGTCTTATGGGGGTTGACATATCTAGGGGTTGTTTTGATAAGTATATTATTCTCCCCCCTCCACATTACTCAAAATAGTTTTACAAAAGTATTTCTCAACAATATAATCTGATATTTACAACATCTGCATTGAATAAAGTATGCTTTAAAATAAAATATTAACTCTATGGTAAAGGATCTAGGACAACGGCGTACACAGACTACTCCTATGGATGGGGTTTACTTTAGAAAAAACTTGGACAAAAGTGTTGAGGTGTAATTTTAATGCTAAAAATTAAAAATTTCTTGATGTATATGGGGGGGGGATTTCTCTAAACTCACTATCCTCACACTTATGTACGCCATAAAATCAGATGCAATGTCACATATGAAACACTGACTTCACTCCAAGTTTCGTCAAGATCTTGCAACGAATCTGTTGTTTTTAATTGTAATCTAAATTTATAATATTTTAATGGTATTAATTTTATATTACTGCATTTAATGACTTGTATTTTTACCAACCAACAAAAGAATATGTTGTATTTTAAAAATAATTTGAAATAACGGTATCTCTCATGTGATCTATAGTCTGTTTTACAACATACACCCAAATTAATACCAAGGAATAGAGCAGATGGATAAGCAATTAATTCGGTACTTTTATAGCAGATGTCATAATTGTTTGGTCAACAACAGCTTCCAAGCCTGAATTAGAGACATAAATTTCTTAACTGATAAAGATACATAAATTTAATTTCATTTGTCATATACCTCTCTATAACTCGTAATTTATGGGATATCTTAGAATGCTTTTCGTTTATAATTTATTTCAATCAAGCATAAATCAATCGGAATATACAAAGTTAAAAAAAGGGGAAAAAAGCTTTGAGAATCAATGAGAATTTTAGTAGCAATAAAATTGCATTTTATCAGCATAAGTTAGCTGATCTGAATATAATAAAAACAGATAAAAGTGCTCTTCAGTTAATGACTCCTTATCTTTTTACAACTAATCCAGTAGAATGGTTTGGTGCAATTGATGTGGCATTTTTAATTCGGTAAAACAAAGAACATATACTCTGAAGTAGTAATTAACGTTTTCGCCTAATCAGGTCGTAAATCGTGTCCTATTTTGATTGCGTTTGATGTTAATTCGAATACCGCTAGTTTGGGTTTGGTGTATGCACATATTTACATCTTCAAACAATAATTGCGTTTTTAATAAGTGCATGCGACGTTAGGAGCAATTGTTCTTGTGTGTGGTTAATGAAAAGTCCGTACAATTGGACTGATCTTTTTTTGGAGAAGGAAAAGAAAAAAAATCTCACTTATATTAAAGCATTATGTGTTAATGAAACTTTCGATTTCTTTTTTTTTTCAATGGTGGAGATATAATATAATAGAACAATAATCCTATATTTATACGTACATATACGCATAATTTTGCGCAATCAATTCTCACTTGAATCTAAGAGTTAAGCAATATAGCTGAATTTCAAAATTCAAAACATCGGAAAATGATTAAAATTACACAATGATTACTGAAAAACAATTATGATCCGAGGAAACTACAGTAATAATCATACAATACTAAGAGTTATACTTAAAAAACAAAGAAAAAAATGCGGATTGGATGATAAAAAATTTATTGTCGTTTCTCTCTATGTGGTATTCAAATCATAATCTAAACGAATACAACTTATTTGAACTCTTTATAAATATTTTTCCTATCACTGTAATTTATATATAAACTGTATTTTTTTTATGAAACTAAAAAATCATAAATAAATTTCAGGGATTTTCTAGGAAAATTTTCAATGAAATATATCTGAAATACAATAAAATAAATTAAATGGTACACATTTCGTGGAATTTTATTTTGCCACAGTTAGAAATACTTTGAGTCTTTCTAATAATTAAATGAATTTACTTTCGTAATATGCATTTCTAAGTGCGTTTGAATTCTAAAAATTATACAAAACAGAAAGGAGGCTTGTATACTATAAAAATGAATTCTCATAATTTTAAGATTTTTGTACATATCCGTTGTCCGTTGTATTGAATAACTTGTGTGGGATGGATTCAATTACTCTAACTAAATACGTAAGGTATTTAAATTTTTATGTCCCCCCTCCTTAATCAGGTCTTTCTCAAAGTAGAGAAGTAATGTGAAATTTGTTTAACTTTAGATATGAATTTTGATGAGGAAGTCCCTGAAAACCGTATTGAGGATATAAATCATAGTTCCTAAACCTAATATATTTTCATGAGAATTCTCTAATTATATAATATAATTCTATTATATTATATATAGGAATAATTTATATATTATATTATAGAATCTAATTATATAATATAATTATATTATATTATATATAGAAGGAATTTACATTATATTATAGAATCTAATTATATAATATAATTCTATTATACTATATATAGAAGGAATTTACATTATATTATACAATCTAATTACATAATAAAAATTCTCTAAAAGAAGCCCATTCTTCTTTCTCACTGTTTCTAAAAAGGAATCAAAATATCTCACCTCAGTTTAATAAAAAAAAAAGGTGATTTAGGTAAATAATGCAATTAAATTAATGAAGATTTTATTCACATAAAAGATTCTTTTCTTTTTTTTCACATGTTAAAATATAAGAAAAAAATTACAAAGAAATGTTTAAAAAATGTTCTCTTTTCTTTATTCTGTAATAATAGTGAAATGAGCTATTTTCGTTTTTTAATAACAAAATCCTCTATTATGTAGTTAAATTGAGATTAAAATATAATTTTTTTTGTTTTAAATGTCGCGCGTAATTATGTCTTTTGCATACAATACACCTCTTACCAAGACTGTTAAACTCGTGTTTTCCCCCCCGAAATCTGTGAAGTGTTCACCGTAATGATTCACGGATACGTTTGAATATACGTTTCGCTGACTCAGTCATGACTTGTTAGTTGCAAGGATCATTAAAGATTCAAAGCGGGAAAGATTTCTCCCATTACATGCAGATTTCACATGATTTTCTCTAGTAAAATCGATAAGATATTTGAGAATTTTTCAGCAACCGCCAATTTTTTTTGGCGAAGATTTCGATGCAAGTTGATAAAAAGATGTAGTCAACCGGTTGTTAAAATTTTATTTCTTTAATAATTCAAGCAAAGCGTTTAATTTATGAGAAATTTTTAAGTCATGTATTCTGTAATCTTTATTTTATTACTCAGAGTTTAAAAAGGAATAACAGTTGAATTTATTTAACCGTATGTCAGAAGAATATTTTTAGTAACATGTATATATTTAGGTGTATTAATCACATTAGGTAAAAAGGCAATACCTTTATTGTTGATACCATAAAAAATCATCGTTTACCCTTAAAATCTGGCGTATAACGCGCACTATTAACACAGAAAGTAAGACCGAAACTAAGGGTTTGCGTTATACGCCGGGTATAAAAACGATAGCTTTAAAAATAACAAAAGAGATGAGCATAAAAAAATTTACTTCTATATGGATAGAGATACCGTTTATCCAAAAGAAATAATTTGCCTTATGAACTAAAAGAGTTGTATCTCTAGAAGTATACTATTTTTTCAAAAATCTGGGGTGATACTTCAAACAAATGACTTCAAAACGTTAAAACAATGTATACTAATATTTCATTTTTCTTCGTAAAAAAGCGATCGTTGTACGGCGAATATACCTAAAAATTGAAAAATTCAGCTTGGATAAGTGCGCGTTATACGCTAGATTTTACAGTATTTATATTTCGGAAGAAACTGAAATATATATTGCGTTGAATTTCCAAATTTTGTAGTTCAATCAAATGAAAATTTTGCAAAGAATTGCCTGATTAGAGAAGTGTAATGAATTTACTATAGTAGAAAAAGGACAATAATCTAGCTATTTAATTTTCAGGTCTATAACCTTAATGAATGCTAATTGATCTTTAGACGATATGTGTGTGTATGTGTGATCTAATAACCGACACCAAAAACTGTGATAATAAGAAATAGAAAGCCTCTAAAAAGTGATTATAATTCATTGAGGTTTGGAATGTCGTTTACTGCCCCCAAAGGCAACAGACCGGTTTGAAGCAAATATTTAGGGTAAGACAACCATAGGTCTTGATAGGATCGGTCATGTAATTGGGAATGTATCGGGGGTAATTTTGTAAAAACTTTTAGGATATTGATTTTTAAATAAAACATAACAATTTTAAGTTTATTTCAGAAATTTTATAAATTTAAAGCTGGTTTACACTAAACGATTTTATGTGCACCTTTACTAAATAGGAACTATCCTCTTCAATGTCCGAATAATTATTCCAATCGCTCCTACAAACTGGTTTGTTTTGAGGTAAATGTAATGATATAATTTTTCAAGAATGTAATCATAGAAGTAGAACACTAGTAATGTATACGTTCCGATTTGTAAAAAAATACCATCTACACGTTTTCTCTATCTAACCAACACAGATCCAATTGATCCAAAATTATATTCCCTTAAGTTAGACGTTCCCTGAAGCACTTTGGTAGATTCAGAGAAGCTTTTTTACAGCGATTTATGCTCTATATTAGTAAGGGAAAAGAAAAGGTAAAACGTTTATATATATATAGGTGATACATTAGTTAACATGTAGTATTTGGTTTTAGCCAAAATGACATGCATTTTTTTTTGTATTTCTCGGGAAAAGTGCCATTTGAGAAAGGAGAATGCGTGTAAATACACTAAATATTAATACCTTTACAAATGCCATGTATTGTATGAACATGCGATGGACAATTTTCTTTATAAACATTCTTTCTTATCAGTTCTATAATTCAAAATATTATTAATTGGAATGTGAAAACTATTATATTAAAAGTAAAATATGAAGCACTGAATAAAAACAAAAGGTCATGATAGAAATTCAAACTGATAGAAAATACAACCGAGACAAACACAAAAATGATATTGTTATCTCATCAAATGAAATGCTTTGAACTTTTTCTTCTTTCAAGGTTTTTGTCTTGAGATTGCATTTGATTTAAATGAAGGCAGAATTTAAAGAAGATAATAAAAATTGATTTCAGACATTATAAAATGAATTCTACACACATCGCGTCAACAATTAGCTTTTAAAGATTCGCTGGATAACTTTTGGATCTTAAGTAAAAGGCATCATATTCCATTGAGTGAAAAGATTTCTACACACATCATTCTACTCAAGTCTACGGCAATTCAACTTCTTCCTCAGTTGCCCTACCACTGCGCGCTAGGCCAGTTCGGTCAAGAAGATTCTAACTGCAGGATGACCTAGGCAAAGTGAATATCGAGCAAGGCTCGACCTTGGTCGCTGAAATGATGATAATGAGGGACAGTCAAAACTGGTTGGCGTTTTCTTCCTCCTGTGGGGGTAACCCCGATGCTAGAGATATGGGTCATTCTGGTTTCCTGTCCGCCATCCTTTGCGTGTTTTAATGGCGTCCCCTATGAGCCGTGAAACTCACGCACGCTTACGCTATTGAATGATGTATCATCTAACGATGTCAAAGCCACCGTAAAGAAAGGTAGATAAAAAAAAGCTTAATACAAGATGTAAATAAATAAAAGAAACATAGTTTTCCAGAAGAGAGGAATGTTTACATCATTATATTTTCAATTACATATATACGCTTTATATAGGTTTTAAAGTTCATTCAATTTATTTTTTTTGTTGAAATTTTTGCACTGTTGTTATTGTGTCAAGTTCTTAACATTTTTTAATACAACTTTCATTCTATAAAAGGTATAATTTATTTTAGCGGTTTTTGTTTATATATGTATTTTTGGACATTTTTCTTTCTTAAAAAATAATGTTGTTTTTCGTAAGTATATGTACCATATTTATTCGAATCCAAGTCGCATTTTTTCCCGATATTAATGCTACGGAACATTGGGTGCGGCTTAGAATCGAAGAGAGAAAAATTCGTTTGATGGGGGAAATTAAACAAGATACTGACAGTTAAAGCAATTATAGATTGATGTATGCATTTAAAATCTTTTAACATTGTTAAAATGAACTCATTATTATTATTTCTTATTTAAAATGTTCATAAATTTTGTAAATATCAAGAATCTGTAAATCATTTTACACAATACTTATTTTTTCACAAAAACGTAGAGTATTTGGAGAATGGCTTATAATCCATGGGCGTCTTAGATTCGAGTAAATACGGTATACATGTATATTTGGTTAATTGAAAAATCTCTCCCTCTTCTCTCTCTCCCCCCTCTCCTCTCTCTTTCTCTTTATATATATATGCAGACATGTACATGTATTATACATACACCCTTCCTTAAAAATCATCATTTAGTAATAATTCTAAGGAAATAAATGTAGGTAATTTTAGAGCCTATTAACATCAGCACTTTTTCGTAAATGAATTATTATTACTAAGTTGTTTGCATAGTTCATTTTTCTTGTTCATATCCTTATCTTAATATGTAGTTTTCACGGCTACATCGAATTGTGAAAAATGCCAAAACATGTTTGAAAGAAACATTTCATTTATTGATATCTAATTAACGTTTTGGACAAGTATAATGTAACATGTAGTATTAGCAAATTTTTTTATGCTGTATGCATACATCTCATTAGATTTTGAGCTTTTATTTCAGATAAATTAATTTATAATTAATGTTTTAATGAATGAAACGAGAGGTAACCTTGAAGGGGTGGTTTTGATCGTAGATTTCCAAAATAGTAGCGCTTCTTTCACCCGCATAGTTAGTGATGGAATTTGCGTGATCTGTGCGCAGGGTAGCATCCGGTTTAATTAGTCAATAGCGTGCGAAAAGATGATATTCCTATCTTAAAACAGATAATCTCTGCGGCTCGCGTGTTTGTGTGTTATAATATCCAGGTTAAGTATTTAGAAAGGTGCAACTAAATCCTTTCGCCTAAAGAGGCTGTCTAGTTATCTTTCAAAATAATAGGTGCTAACAATTAAAAAATAAGAATGTTTTAAACTTTAATACAAATGCTGTAATAAATTTTGAGGAGATAACACTTAGCATAACAATTATTATAATTTTCAAAAGTTTCAAATGAAAAAAAGAATTAAATTAATTTTTAACTGCATTTTTTTATACTGTTATTAGCTTAAAAGGATACGCAAATTAAAACCTAAAATTTGGCTAAGTCTATAAAAACCAAAGCTGGGTAGTTTGAATTTTACTCTGTAGAAAATAACAATAATTGAATCAATAGAAAAAAAATGTAAACATTTTGACTAACGGTAAGGAACAGAGCAAGGAAATCAGTAAATAGAAAGGAAATGGGAGAAATTACTGTCAGAGCAGATGGAAAAAAAATGGGTAAAAAATGTAATGAAAATTTGTTTATTTTAGAATAAAATAATTCAGTTTGAACTGAAAGTTTAATACTAAATTTGGTTCACTGATAGTTGCAACTATTTTTTTAATTAATAAATCATTATTATTTATAGTTGATAGTAATGTAGTATTGTAGTAATAATTTTTTTCTATAATTCAGAATAATAATTTAAAATATATTGAAATATTCAACGAAATAAAAATCTGTAATAAATTTCATGAATAACTGACTGTTTGACTCTAATATTTCTCGCAAGCTACAACATCCAAGCTTAATTTGTAATATAGGAAGCAAAAGAAAAAAAAAATTATTTGACAAATTTTTATAAACAAAGAGATCAATTTATTGAAATGCTACATGGTTATGTTTTGCAACGGCAATACTACGTTACTAGAATGTGTGTGATTTTACAATCCCATTTTACTTTTCAATATATTCAAGTTAGGAAATTTAGATTTGTGATATTTAGAGAATTGTATACCTTCAATATGATATGATTTTTATTAATGTCACTCTCAGAAGCAACGCGAAGGAAATTTTTGGCCTTTCAGTTTTGTGCCTCGTTCTAGTGACGAGGACGAAATCAGAGTTAACACCCCATTCTCCGAGCTTCCACACCACTTTAATGTGAGATTTTAAACCTAACCAGATTTAAGGAGCATCAGTACCTCTACACGGCTGGTCTAAACTCAAACTCACTACTCGCTGGTTACGAGTTCGTGACCATGGCCACTCGTCTACCGTGACCACATACTTTCATAGTGAATGTAAGCAAATGTATTACTTTCTGCAATGAAGACATTTTTTTCATGATAACTTTTATTGTAATATTCAATTTATGTTAACAAATTCTAGGGCTTAGAGAGGTATTTATTTTTGGAAGTACAGGGTGGTCCTAAATTCATGGTACAAATTTGAAGTGTAAAAACAGGACATTGTAACAATCAATTATTGAATAGGAATATATGGGCTGAAATCACGCGATAGGGAGCAAACAGGTTAAATAAAAGAAAAGAGAAATGGAATTATCCGTTAATTGCGTTGCAGGTAGGGAGAAATAGATATTTAGCCACCGTTCAACATAATGCATCTCAGTAGGGGAAAGCGACAAGTACCAGAGCTGTTGCCCATAACCTAAGTTAGAGTCTTCAGACCGTTTGAAGAGTGAAAAGCGAAAATTGCTTACACCACTTCCATTTTCAGCGAGTATTGAGTTTTGAGCTTTGAATCTGGCAGTGGGTGGTACAGAAATGTGCGCTGCAGCCGGACTTCATAGCGATTTTGAACAGTTATTGTAAACATTACACTTGTTAACGACGCCTTCAATAAACACTTTGCCTTTCCTTTCGTCTTTTATTTTTTGTGTTTGTGCCTCACCGTGACACTTGCACTCATACATTCCTATACAATATATGATTGTTACAATGTCCTATACCTACTCTTAAAGTTCGTACCATGAATTCAGGACCACCCTGTATATTAAAAATTGTAGTGTAATCGAAATGATTGCAATGCAAGTTTAAGTGCAACACAGAAAACATGTAGTGATAGTGACTGATTTCAAGATGACAAAGGAATCTAATCAGATTTTAATGTTAAAAACTTACGTGATACCAGAGATATATTCTTGGTTATACTTTGATAAGAGTGTCCGACGAAACTGAGAAAAATCCGCTCTGCAAAATTAAAAAACATGTCTCTGCTATATTAATAGATAATAGATATATTTTAGCTTGCATGTTTAATATATAAATTTTAAATTATCCATTTTCAAATCTTTAGTTTGACTATATTTTAAAATCTCTCTCTCTATTTATACGCAAAAGAAAAGGGTTTCCTACACTTTACGTAGGTAATGTGCGCATTCCAAAAAGTAAATATTTTAACTGATTCTCTGAATTTTCCACTTTGTTCATAGATTCATTCTGTCGATTTGATTCTTTAGGTATCGAAAAATGAATAAATAATATTATAATCCAATAATTTTCAGTATGTTTTAAGTACGAAATCTCTGCTGGTAGTTATACGTGAAATTATTTATAAATTTATCAATAATTAAAAATATATATATATGAATTAATTTTAATAATGAATGTAAAAAATAATTAATAACTTAATAAATTATAAGAAACTAATGTCTTGTTATACATTATTTTTATGGGATAAAAGTATACTGTGTGTTTCAATTAGCGGTACCTGCTATTATGAGTTGTTCATCAGAATATTAATTTTTTAAATCGTACTAAATCACTAGTGCTGTTCGTGAAAAGATCTTATTTTCACTTTCACGACTGCCTAGAAGAGATTTTGTGTATATTATTTAGGTAGTGTGTAAATTAGCTTGGCAATGTAAAAAATGAATCAGTTTTCCACTTTTTAACACCCTTTTAAAAGCTTCACTTAAATGTAACGGAATCTTTGAACTTAATTTTTACCAACTTTAAAAGGTCAGATTAATTCGAAATTTTGCTTGCTTGTCCAGGACTGATGACAATACAATAATTTAATAATTTTGTTCCATTGTCCTGATCAGGATCGTCAGGATTAACGATTTTCCGTTTTCAGATCCCATCCCACATCTGGCGACTAATTTCAGATCCCATTTCCAGATTTGGCGACTAAAAGATTAAGTTACAACTTAGTTCGATTAACTACAAAAGGGTGTTTCTTAGTTTTTTTAAGCTATAATTTATTAATGTATCCTTCAATTTTATCGGCAGATCATCTATTAAGTACAGTTCATCTTATTTGATTTTTACACTTGGCTGTAATATACACAGACACACACAAATCTGGTATTTATTTAACACTATGAGAACTTATTAATTTTATCTTTTACTTTTCTTTCTTGAGATTTTTATGATATAAAAAGAATTTCAGATTTTTGTGTTCTACGATGCTGGTATAGGGGAAATAAAGGGAGATTCTGCGCATTCAGTGGAATATTTCTAAGTCTTTCCTCTTGGTGAGGAAAGGAAACTAAGTAAATGAGTAAACAACGCTGATGACATCCTCATCACTTGACCATGGTTCAAGTGACGAAATCCATTGCCGATAACATTCATTCAATTTTTAAACAACTTTTACGTAACCAAATCAAAGGAGTCATTCCCCCCCCTTTCATGGATAATTAAGCGTCCTGAAAAAGTTTCCGTCACACGAGTCCATGATTTCTACGGAAGTACTTATAACACATGTTTAGTAAATAAGGTTAAATATCATGTTCAAAGAGTGGTATGCAATCTTGTTGTATATTTCAGAGCATTTAATTTTAATGGAACTGTGCAATTTATCTTACAATATGCAAAACATCTAAGTGATGGAGTAACATTTAATGAATAAGAAGTCGGAAGTAATCTCACTATGAGGAAGTTAAGGAAGAAGTTAACAAGGTCTTTCTCTGTGTGAGACTAGCAATTAAGTATGAGCTTTTTTGCATATTTTCAAATAGAACACAAATATAGCATTTCATTTGAATAAAAAACTTGTAACTATAAATCATTAAATCTCTTCCTGTGTATTTTTGTTTTAAAACCATTTTGGTTATAATTTTGTCCTCTCTTTATAAGCGTTAAACTATCAAATAGCTTTAGTGAGGGGAAAAATGCGATTGTTTTGCTGGTTAAATTTTGATGTGTGTCAAGTCTTGAGTGTAAAATGGGATGTTATGAAATAAAAATATTTTTTTTCCTACTCATGAAGTATGGAATTAAAAGAGAAAATTAGTATAGAAAATGCTCATTTACACTTTTTAACAACGAATAGTATGATGATTCTAATAATTAATATTATAACTTTGCATATTAAATAATATGAATTGATAAGTTAGTCTGTGTTCCTTTATCGTTGTCGCTTACCAGCCACTACTTAATCTCTCGTTTATATTTTCAATACCTTAGAACAGTGATTCTCAACCACTGTGCAGCGACACTTTTGTATGCCGCCAAATTCTTTAAAAATTATTAATTATACTTTAAAGAAAAAAATAAAATCTGGAACCACGCGAATCATTCGGTCGTTTTATAGAAATAAGCTAAGGGTACATACAACTTATACTTTTATGGATAGATAAATGTATTAAGGGAACTGGGACGTTATCGATGACGCAAAACAAGCAAAATTTCGATTTTCGAAGTAACCTTATTTTCAAAAAGAAAAAGACTCCATAAACAAAAAAATTGTGTCACACAATCTACATACTTTTCTTAATATACTATAACATATAATTTTTAAATGTGTACAATATTTTTAGAAATATAAGGATTTCAAAAATTACACTTCAAAAGGTGCTTTCGTATACATGGTGTTGATTAGGTATATACCTGTAGTTTTCCTTTTATAACATATAAAACAACAAATCATGCTGCATTAGTTACAAAATTGTACCTTTATTTAAAAAAATGCTGTAGTTTTTTTATATTTCATTGCTAAGAAATTATTTAAAAAAAATTTGAATCTCGATTTTTTAAAATTTTGATAAAAATGGTAATTTTTTTTTTAGAAAATTGGCAGTAAAAATAAAAATACTAAAATTTCAGGAATTAAATTAGTAGCATTAAATACATTATTACTATACAAAAGCTCATACCAAATTTCACTAAAATATAATAGATAGCTTTTCTACGGATGTACCTAAAATCTAGAAAAACACATTTTGAGTAATATGAAAAAAACTAAATAAAGTGGTACAGTTACTAAAATTTGATATTTAAAATATTCCAGATTTGTATTCATTTTGCATGAACACTTCTAAAGCATCCTTCTTCCTTTTATTTTGTCTTTCAATAGTCTTGGCCTCTTTGCTGGCTTTTTAAACTGCCATCTCGGTTTCACAAATTCTAACTTTGTCAATTTTTAGAAGGCCTTCATAAGTGTTTATCGCAAGATTTATTTTTAGTGCTCTTAATAATTTTGTTCCTGCATGTGCATCTTCATTAAAGCATATCACTGCGTTCAATACACCAATTTGCAAAATTTTTTTTGCTCACAATTGTGTTTTTTGGAACTTAATTCCATACACAGTTCTTGAAGTTTTCATTTGGGTTCTGGGTACGAGCATGCAAATATTTTAGTAAAAGTTCTTTTGCAGTTAAGTATCTAAAAACATGTTTCAAAAATTATGTATATGCTTGTAATTATGTTTTTAATCTTAACAAGAATTGGTTCTGGGAGGGAATGTTTGTAGATGTACTTTTCTCCGGATACCCCTAAGGCATTTGTTGTAACCGCAATAGCTGATTACATTTTAAAACTGCAATTACTCGCGTAATAAGCTTTGAACCTATACATGTTATACATTTTTAGAATCAGCATTAAATTTAATTTTTTTAAGATAAAAATCAAAAAATCGATTTTCCGAAGGTGAAAAATGTCTTGGTTCCCTTAAAAATTTGATTGGGTTCGTAATCCATTTGTGATAACGGATACATATGTATATGAAGTGATTTTGAATGAAAAAAAACAAAGGAAAAAACTAATTTGACTCTAATAATCACGATTTAATTTAAAAACATTCGGAAGAGTCAATTAATTCATTTCGGATTATAGTTAGAGACGATTGTGTTATATTAGCCAAAAAAAAAAGCTTTAAATTGTTATATTGTTAAAATTTAGTACATCTTATTTGCGTGCATCCAGATTTTCACAGCATATATAATTTAAATACAAGGGGTAATCAAATGAAAAGGTACGAAACGACACGGTGGGTACAAATATAGACTTTATTCAAAATATACACCATAGGCCTGAGCACAACGATCCCACTGATGAACAAGCCGCAGGATTCCTTGTTCCCAGAATTCCTGTGGCTGTGACGAGACCCAGTCCTTCACAGTGTCCTTGAGTACGTCGTCCGAGTTGAAGCGCTTTCCTTTCAGGTGTTTCTTCAGTGGACCAAACACATGGAAATCGCAGGGTGACATGTCCGGACTGTAGGACGGATGGTCCAACGTCTCCCATTGGAACTTGTCCAGTTCCATTTGTGTGACTCTGGAGACGTGTGAACGCGCGTTATCATGGAGCAGAACCACACCCTTCGTGAGCACCCCGGTCTTTTGTTCTTGATGGACCTGCGTAGGCGTCGGAGTGTCTCACAGTACACATCGGAGTTAATGCTTTTTCTGTGCTCGAGTAATTCTGTGCTCGCATCATTTGGACGCCGCTTTTTATAAGAGCCTTTGCTCTCTCCTGCGCATGCGGGCACCCGCGCATGATCCGATCCCAGTCCGAGTCTCCAATGGCATCCCGTGATGTCTCGCTACATTCTCCCTTGGCGGAATATGCAAATATTTAACTGTTTCATTTTTATGTCGTTTCGTACCTTTTCATTTGATCACCCCTTGTACAAAAATGAAAAAAAGATCGAGACTTTTAATTGTAGATGACGAAGTGAGAGTGGTATTAACATTTTTGCTTCTAAATATGAACGAAATTATCAAAAATCATCAAGCTCAAATTTTGAAATAAATGTATTCTTATGATTAGTTTGTAATTAATTAATCAATAAACATTTTGTTGTTTTTGTCGTATATATTATTTTATATAGTATAAAGTAAAACCTATTTTACACATACTGTGTTACAGATAAACAAAATTCTTTTTAACTTATTTTATTGCTAGTGTGCCACCAAATTTTGAAGTTGTTAAAAGGTTGAGAATCACTGCCCTATATATATATAGAAGATTATATTAATAGAATTAAAATTCCCATGTATGAAAAATGCTTTGAGTCTTGAATATAGAGAATGTCTTCAAATTATATATTTTATTAAAGTTTCCTTTTTATGGATAAATAATGTATATCAATATCAATTTAATTTACATGAGTACAATTCTTACCTATTTGAATTGCAACTCTTATTTTATTTATAAAAGTAGTGATGAAACGGGGAAGTCTAACCCCTAGAAAGCGCGTTCCCAGGTGGCGGATATGGGAATGCCTCCATTGGTATATCCTTTGGGTCGTAGATGGGAAATAAAATACCCTCAGCTGACCAACAGGCAGAATTCGCCCCTTCCCTTTATATAGGGAGCTTTTCGTAGTGTTTGTCATTCAGCTTCCCTCCAGTACTACTCCACTGTTCTTACTTTCCGAGTCACTCGACCTTCTAATGGGAGGCGAGCTGCCCGACCAATAGGGAGATTAGCTCTCCTACCTCACGATTTCGACCATTTTAACCACTGACTCCACCACGAGAACTCGCCTCCCGATTAGCCAAGCGAGTCTCTCCTCATGCGCATCAAAACCGGCCGTTTCGACCGGCACCCTACGTTCGGAATGCTGGCGGAGGGAGCCCGGCTCGCCGACGTTCTCAGCCGATCCGATTGCGCTCGCCGGCGTCGGAATTCTACATCCGTAGGGCGACGACTAGGTATAGATACACACTACTCTTAAACGTACTCGACTTCCCCGATTTCTCCTAATTATCTCAGAATTGTTTTTCCCTCTCCTGTTTTTGATTTAGTTCATTCACTCACAACATGACAATCCCCTAATTTTAAATACTTTAAGCAAAAAAGGGAAATTATGGAACGAATGCTATCCCCCAACAGACAAGGACTGGAGATTAAGATCTCATCAGAGATCATGTGCTCCGTAGAAACCCTTAAACACAGGTTCCCTTCCTTTCCATTGAAAAGAAGCGCATAGCTCGCTGTCACTAGCTAGTGATCTAATTTTCAATAGGCAGAAGGATCATGGAGCGACTGGAGACTCCGAGCAGTTCAGCCGTGTATGTCTGAGGTCCCAGCTTTTTTACATTTAAGTCAGAGAGAGAGAGCACGTAAAGTGCTTTGTAGACCTTTTAAGGGCTTTTATGGTGGTCAAGGGGGTTGCCTCAGGTAGTAGTGATGAGTGATAGCGTATCCGATATGGATTCACAATTTGTGAAATCTGGATATTCTCTCTCTCTTACAAATCCAAATCCTCCATGTCTTCACGTTCCGGATCAGCAAAACCAACGACGCCCAAGTCTGACTGTCACAGGCTCAAAACAACAATGCATAAAATTTAGAAACCGAGATTTTGATTCAAGGATATGACAAACTATTAGTTTGCAAGCAAGAACCGGAAATGAAAGCCATTATGGCCAAGGATAGGCTAAGTACAATGCAGGAGCTTCAACTATTGGTAAGTGAGCTACGGAGCTTGCCCCTATGCACCGAACCAAACTGCCCTGATCATTCTACCCCTTCCACCTCGGTGAAAGGTGTTATTTCCCTAGTTAATGATGATTGTAAAAAGAGAAAAAGTAGTAAACGTAAGAAAAAATCCAAGAAAGATTCTTCAGATGACTTTGTCTTCCCAAGTAAAACTGCAAGACCCTCAACCCCACAAACCCCTGTTCTAGTTCTCGTTTAGAACAGTTTTACAAACCTGGAATAGGACGCTGGACAATCTTTGACCCTGAACCTAGGATCGAAATCCCCTAACCGAAGCCCCTCCCCCAATAATCCTTAAGAGATTAAGCATAATTACAGAGAACAGTTAAAAATTTTATTCTATAAATTCTCTGAGATTATTACTAAAAACTCCAGTGACTATGTTAAACTTTTTGTCAATACCAGTGAAGAATACCGGAGCCTTATCTCCTCCTTGGAGGAGGGTAACGATTTCGAGTTTTATGTAATTCAATCTAAGGAAATTAAACCAATCAAAATTGTTATTAAGGGCTTGCCCATTTTTACTAAAACTGGCGACATTATTACCGACCTTCAAAATCTTGGTTACGCAGTTAACAGTTGTAGCCAACTCATCTCCAAAAAAACAAAAAATCGACTCCTATTTTTTTCTTGTAAACATGCCCAGGAGTAAAAATAATAAAACCGCTTTCGACCTTACCCGCTTGGGGTATATGCAGGTTAAAGTCGAGGGGTACTTCATTTGGGGTATCACTCAGTGCTTTCGATGTGAGAACTTTTTTCACACGGCAGCCAGTTTCCTCCAAAAACCACGTTGCTTCAAGTTCGGGAAGGAGCATTTAACTAAGGAATGCGAAATTTAGAAAAAACAAGATAACCCCTATTGCATCAATTGTGAAGTGTACGGGCATACTGCCTGCTACACAAAATGCTCAAAATTCCCGAAGCCCAAGAAAGGTACCCCTCTCACCACTAGAAAGGAATTTACTAGCAACAATATTGTCATGGGAATTTCCTTCGCTGACAAAGTTGCTGGTAAAAAAGCACGAAGTGCCCCCCCCCCTAACCAAACAGAAAATAAAAAGGAACAAAGTCAATATGAAGATACCCCCATCTCTGAGGCTAACGTCTCGGAAATTGCAAGTCTAACTGAACTTTTTAAAATATTATCAAATCTAGTTAAAAAAAAATGCCTAAGCTTCTCTCTTTACTCCCTGCACTTAAAAATAGCACCGATGACAAACGAAAAGCTTTTCTTATTATAGAATTGCTTCTTGATAGTAAATTGTAATTTAATTTCTAGTTATTATTTAATTTTTAATTTTACCTCAATAGTCCTTTTATTGCAATAGTTTTTAATTTTCTCTGAAAAGGGCAGTTCAGTTCCAATAGCTCACTTCCAATTGTTAATAGCAAGTCAGAACCGATACAGAAGTACTAGCCAGCCCATTAGTCTCTTACTACTGAAGCCACACCTCCTCTTCATCTACCAAGATGCCAACAATAACCTTCGGTTAGATCAAGACAGAGAGCAGAGGGTTCCTAGCAGTCTAGTCTGGTGAATTATCAGCAGGCAGAAATCCAACCTCTTTGAGGCAATGGCATTCCTTTTCCGTGATGGGTCTGAATTTTCATATCGAACCGATTGCCAGAACAGTCATCTGGACTCATCGTACTGTCTGATTTGGTCCCGTCAGGGATACGACATTATCTTCATCATCATCATAGTGATTAAAGTAATAATATAAAAATCTTATATAAGATACTGTTTAGAACACGATAGCTTTATTAAATTGTTTATTAAAACTTACATTTGTAATGGGTTTTAAATAGTTTTAATTGGTTTACCTCTTAATGTATATTATTTACTTAACGTAATCGAAGATGTCACTACAAGTTACATGTTTCGGTATAACCCGAATTTCTGTTACAGTTTATTAATTTTAATTTTTATAAACGCTGTTTTTTAAAAAAATATATACATTTAAATTTTATATCTGTATTAGATATATTATGTTGTAATGCCGAACTAAAGACTTTATTTATGAACAATTGAAATGCAATTCTTTTTGTCATTAAAGGTAAATTCGTATATTACTTTTTGTTACTTCTGGTTTTTGGAGGGCGATATATATTTTTTGCTAAATAACTTTAGAACTTTTAATTTTATTACGCACTTTTAAGTAAGTAAATGACTTTTTTATATGTAGCATATTATTTTATGAAGATTTAGATTGTTACAAATTAACTGCAGAATTAAATTTGGTTATTTAACTACATTTCCTCAACCAAATTTTATTTCTACCCTTTACAGGGAAAGATTGGCCCCTTTAAAAAATACGCTTAAATCTGTAATCTTAGCCTAAAGTCTAAGAGTTTGCTATTGTAGTTGTTTTGCTGTGGTTATATTTTACTTTTTCCAGGACTGTTTTGATATTTTCTTGTTTATCATATAGCTTGATGCTAGAATTATTATAATTTATATTTTTAATAAGTTATAAATAATACATATATACAAGCTTATCAGTTGCACACACAAGGAGGGAGGCCAGGGTCCAAAGTCTACCATTCTTGTATCATACTCCAATTTGCCACCAAACATATTCTTTTAATTTTGTCGATTGTCGGGAACAAAAAAACAGTAAAAAAAATAAATTGTTGAATACATAATTAGCATTACTTAATAAAATTAATTCTTAATAACAAACACTTCATTTAATTTTAAGTACTAAATACTTAGGATTATAATCAATCGAAAGAAAAATTCTAGGGCTATGGGGGGTGGACCCATGGACACCCCTCTTGTGTGCGCCATTGATGCTTATATACACTGGTGTCCAAAAGTTAAGCATAATTGATAATTATGTGAATAAAGAAGGAACTGTAAATCAGAATGGCGGGAAACGTGATATGCGAGTGTAAAATGGTAATAAAATAAGGAAGCAAATCAAAAGAATGATAATAATTAATTTTATTATCCAAAGTAGCAGTTTGAAAGAAAACTGAGCATAGCAAGGATTCACACTTTAAAGAAAAAATGAAGGAAAACCTAAAATATAATACTGATGCTGCAGTTTAATAACGCGTGTGGTTACCTCGGACAGCCAGGCACGCTGCACAGCGATTTACCATACTTGCTATGAGATGATGAATGAGTTGTGGGCTCAAACGGTTCCAAGCTTCTTGGAGAGCTCTCTTCTGTTCTGTAACGGAGCTTGGTGGGTGTGAAAGGGCTGAAATTTGTCTCCCGAGCATATCCCATACATGCTCGATAGGATTTAAATCAGGGGAGCTCGCAGGCCACGACATGCGCTGGATGTTTTCCGTTTCAAGGAAGTCATCAATCAGCACCGCTCGGTGACATGGCGTATCATCATCCATGAATATGAAGTCAGAACCGACAGCACCTCGAAACAAGCGGACATAAGGCTCAAGAACTTCGGTATCTTTGAGCAATCACAGACTCCGTGTCAAAGAAACGGAGGTCTGTGCGGCCGCCCATCATGATGCCTGCCTATACCATTATTCCCCTTGATGGAAAATGATGTCTATCCGTTATGTTTCTTGGTTCAAAACGTGTACCACGTTCTCTCCATATCGTTACCCGCCGAGAATCACTACTCAGACTAAACCGGGACTCGTCACTGAACATCAAAATGGCCCACTCTCCCACACTCCAATGTTGATATTTCAAACTCCAGTTCAAACGAGCGCGTTTATGCGCAGACGTGAGGAGAATGCAAACTGCTGGTCTTCTGGTATACAAGCCAGCATGTTTGAGTCTCCTGTAAACAGTTTGTCTCGAAATTCGTATTCCTGTGGCGACTGTGAGCACCGAACCCAGTACTCTGGCAGTGCTGCCCCTCTGATGTCACGCACTTATTACCAGATATCGGTCTTGGCGAGGGTTTGTGACTCTTGGTCGACCTGATACTGGTTGTCGGGTAACATCTCCCGTTCTTTGAAACCTCTGCCACAGTCTTGAGATCACAGACTGGTCCACATTCAGAATTCGAGATACTTTGGTTTGTGATCGTGAGGATTCCAGCATTCCAACGATTTTTCCTTTCGTAAACATGTCCAATTGGCGTCTTTGTGCCATCATTCGCCTTGTTTGATGGTTAACAATGTTCCTTCGCACAGCAGTTGCATGAAACTTGTCTGAACAGCCTATGCTGCGGGAATCGGTTTCTCCGCGTTCCGATATGTACCGGTGTTTCGCGCAGGACGTAGTCGACTGAAAAGTTTTGCATAAACCCAATGTTTCTTCTTCACCCAATTAATATCCGCAAGAAATTTGGAATAATTTTACGAATATTTACTCCATGTTTTTCGCATTTTACGATTTATGCTTAACTTTTGGACACCAGTGTATATATACACACTCAATGGTTAAATATAGGAAGTGAAATTCTTCGAGAGAATGTGTTCTCATTGATCGCTTCGTCTTTTATTTCTTGGACTTTGGTGTCCTCTTGTAATGATTATAATTGTAATGACAATCCCATAGAACATGGGAAAAAATTAATGTAATTATTTTGGCATATTTATGTTTTTAATTTTCATCAAATTTACTTCTATCAAGAAAGGAAGAGAAAGGAAATATGTGACAAACAGAAACGTTAAGTTCAGTGGATACATTAAAACGAAAATTGTTGAAACGAGAATTAAAAAAATATTTTACATCTTTAATTTTTGTTTAATATAATAAACTATTTTGGAAATACAAAAATACTTTGTATGAGATTGGCACTGAAACACTGTTAAGTAATGGTAGTGTTTAGAGGCGTAAGTAGGTTTAAATATAAGGTTATACAGGTTATATAGGTGAAGTAGGTTCGTTAAGAGATTTTTATTTCGTTTAGTTTCCTATATGTTCATGAGTAAGCATTTTGAATAATATGACCTATAATATTGAGATTGATTTATTTGTTAGAAGAGGGGGGGGGGCATTGATTTAACTATATATAAAAACTCGCTGTAGATTTGATAATATTTTGTATTGTTCACTTGTTCAGATGTGACTTCATTGGCAGACATGATATAATATAAATATTTGTCAAATACTTAACACAAATAAAGCAATATACAAATCTCTTTTATATACACAATTTTCATCAAATTTAATGAATAACATTAAGGGGACACAGTACGATTCAAATGACAAAAATCAAATCTGATTTTTTTTTTAGCCTAAATTATTTTGTATATACTTTTCTATAGCCTCACAAAACTTGAAAGTTCTAAACTCAAAAAACGTGGAATTATGATAGCTTTTACGTTCGTTTTTATTCACATCCCTATGACAAATCAAAATTTTAAACTTACTTATCCCAGAAAGATAAAATAACTAGTTTGTCTTCATTTAAAATGCTAAGGATTTTTTTCTATTGTGCCTAATGCTGTGATTCTTTACCTATTGCTAATAGTGCATATAACAAAAGTTGGTATGCATTTTTGAATCAAATAAATACTTATTTTCTGAAAAAAAAAACTGAACTCAGAATTTATAAATTTTTAAAGGAATTTTCAATAAGCATTCATAAAAAGAATTACTGTACGAATACCAATCATGTTATCGTAACACCCATACCAACTTTTATACATGGTTTAACGTACTTGTAAATAAAATTTCATACGTGTACGTTAACTTTTGTAGAAGAAGTAGCATTTTAAAATCACTTAAAACATTTTAAGCTTTTTCTTAAAAGATTAAATGGCTAGCTTTTTATGAAATTTTGAGCACAAAATCTGTTTTAAGTTGTATACACACATAGGAGGCAATCAAATTTTTTTTGAAAATCCTTGAATTAAAATTTTTTGCTTAAATCGTACCATGTCTTCTTAAATATTTGAGTATTATTAAATATTACATTCATTATGAATATAATATCTAACTTCAATATGAATTTAAGGGAAATATATTTAGTTCAAAGTTGTAGGGAAAAGAAAAGAAAAACTTGAAATAATTAAACAGCTTTGGTGCACTTTTTAGGAATCTTACAATAGGAAAGTATTCGAAATAACTAAAAGAATAGAACAGTTTTCGAGTTATTAAAATCAATGAATTGGTTATATAGCTATTTTCATGGAACTGAAGGTTAGTTTACCTAAGCTCTTCTTTACACTATAATGCCTTTAATAAATATTTAAAATTGCAGTCACCAATAACAATACAAACTTAGTAATATCGATAAAGTTATTGCTGAGATGGTTAAAAAATGTCAAGCACAGTCTGAAACAACAAGGTTCTTCAGTAAAGTCACTAGAGTCTCATAAATGAGCGAAATGGGAAAATTGAGAAGAAATAGAGGCTCAATAAACTAGTAATTGGAATAGTTAGGACTGATCCATTCTGTCCAATTCGACAGCCCCTCAAAAGTGACATCCAGGTAATTGCAAATATCTGAAATAGTTTGACGCATCATCATGTAGACCTTTGATTGAAACTCCATTTCATTAAGATGCACACTTTCTGGTAGAAATTACCTTATATAATCTTAGAAAAATATAATTAAGTCATGATGTATAATTGATCTTGGATTTTATTGCTGTGCTTGGATGTCTTTGCCTTACTTAAGTTTTATGTCTTGTAGTCTCACTTTTGTTAGACTATAAGAAAAAATTATTATCTCTCTATATAAGTGTAAAAGACCTGAAATATTATTAGTAATTTATTAAAAGAAAATGTACAAAGATTTATGGTAATATTCTTTAAAATGAACAAATTTTCTAAGGGTAGTCGGTACCCCCTATACCGACAATGTTATATATATATATATATATATAAATTGAGATTTTTATGTACCTTTTTCTCAGAAAATGTTAAATATAAAAACTTCAAATTTTGTCTGTATATTAAATAAATCTTTATCTTTACACTTAAGTGAAATTTTAAAAATAAATTGTTCAGTTTTTTTTAAACATAAGTTCTGTATAACATAATTAAGAATTTAATAAAAAATGTAATTTTTTTTGTTACGACATGCGTTTTCTAGCTAAATGCTTTATAAATATTTCAAAAACTTTCACTTCATTATACACAATTATATACCCCTGCATGCAGTAGGTTTGTGTGGTTACTACAAATAATTTTAAAGATAAAATTTTTAGAAAACAGTAATTTTTGTAAAAAATCTTACCTTGTCAAAGTATGTTCAACTTGTTGATCTTCGTTTGTTACTCTACAAATATTGTTTTATTATTCATTATTTAAGAATTCAAATTCAGATCACTCCAAACATTTAACTACAAATTCCGCTCCACAATTTAACAGTTAAACTTGCAGTAATACTGTTATCTAAAGTTAATTGCGTATGAATAAATAAAAATAAGGTTTTATAATTGTTTCAGGATATTTAAAAGGCAAATATCTGCCAAAAAGGGGTGTGGCATGTCAGTTGATGATTTTTTAAAGTCATTTTGACATACTTCTAATTGAAAATATGGTATATGTGTTATATCCCTAGAAAGGTCACGAATTGGAGATTTCAGAAATATCAAAACTCAAAATCGATAACTTCAAGATTTTTAGCCTTACTGACTGTTCTTAAAATGAGTAAAATTTGTGGAGCTAATTTTTATTATAATTTTTAGTAAATCACTTTTTATCCATATATAAATTACAAAGAAATTTATTTTTTTACAGAGACATAAAGAAATCCATGGGGAATTCGCATTCACAATCTGTATCTCGCTTTACCCCATCACTTCTGAACGGCCATCAGAAAGAAGGACGAGGGAAAAAGTTCAATGTTTCAAAATTTGCCAGTCCTGAGAATCGCGTTCTTCCAGTCCCGTCTAATGTTTCACAGAGATTGCGAAGCACAGACAACGGGAATATTCTGCAAAATGGCGGGACAATCAGTGGGAGAAAGGCTCAAATTTCCACCTCAGAATCAGAGTTCGTTCAGTTGCTTCAAAAGAAATGTCATTCCTTACAGCCGACGGTGGAAAGAACATCTTTCAGACAATGTATGGGCATCGAAAATCGCATAGCGATCCTGACATTGTCCGCATGATGATGAGTGAAAATGATAATGACTCGGAAGAAGATGATTCAGACATAGAAGGAAGAGGGGATCCGGAAGGAAATTTTTGTAAGCGTAGTATTATAGCAGTAAGTCCTAGTAAAGCAAAAATCAAATCTAGAAAAAAGAAGCGAGCACCCGAGCCACCTCAGTCCAATACATTACCGAGAACTCTAGGCAGAACGCCATCTCATTATAAGGAAGAAACACAAAGACCTAGTAGTAGTTATTCTCATTACGATTACAATGACACTCCAAGGAGACCTCTACCCCCAATTCCTGCTGAAGAAATGCCTCCGCCTCCTCCTCCACCACCACCCGATTACAACAGAGGTAATGAGGATATCAGAAACTCTAGAGCTTTAAGTAAAAATTACGAGAAAAATAGACGTACGGTGGATAAGTGGAAATTTACAAAGCCGCCTCAAGAAGCTACTGTGGAGAAATACCCTAGACAGCGGTGTAAATCTTTAGATAGGTTAGAGGAACAAAGGCTAAGAGAAAGTTTAGAAAATCGAAATGATAAGTGCTATAGAAATAATAGCTTACGTCGTGCCAATTACGTTCCAGATGGAAGAGATGGAGGTAGTGCAATTCGTGGGGTAAGCGAAAATAAACAAGCAGGGCCAGCTTTGAAAGATGCTATTGTTGAAGCAGCAAAAAAGCGATCTGAAAGATTAGAAAGAGGACAAGAATGTCGAAATTCCTCTTTCAAATTATCAATGAAGCATCCCAGAGATATCAGTGCTTATAAAAGTCCAGCCAGAAATGAGTCTTCTACTATGGATACTACATCTCCCCTCAATTACAAACTCCCTCCTCCATTTAATCAAAAGGGTTCTTTTGATCAACTGAATGTTAGGTATGACAAATACGGGAAAGACTCAGATAGATCAGTTACAGAACATTCTAATTCTCATAATTTTACAAGAAAAGCACCCATACATAAAAGGACATCGGACAATTGGAAAGAATATCGAAATGAATGTCCAGTAAGAAATTATGAAAGACCAATACAAACTGAACATAAACACCATAATGAAGGTCCAATTGATATGATGTTCCATGATTCGAATAGCAGGCAAAGTAGATGGGACTCGCTCGTTCATGAGCCAATCCCTACAATTCTTCCAGATGGGGCCGTTTCTATTTCTTCAGGCTCAGAAGAAGAAATGGAAATCGATCTTCAACTTCGACCCACGTTACCTCGAAGACCTGTAGAAATATCTCGATTTTCTCCTACAGATGTATGGAAATCAATAAATTTAGATTTTTTCAAATCTCACCAACAAAGATCAGATGTAAGTAGCGATGATGCTGATGATATAATGGAAGAAAAGATCTGTCGCATTAATAGACCAGTAGCGCCTCGGAGACTAATTCAGGATCGTAGTGGGGACTCAGGTATATCACCAGATGCCGGAAGCCCTATGTTACTTAATGAAAGCTACGATGTTCTTCTAATGAATAATAATATAATGTGTAGTACCCCACCAGGACCTCTATTAGCAGAAGAGCCTAGTGCCATGTGGGTTCCTCAACATGATCTTGCTGATGACAGTGAGTGTGGAACTGATGATTCACCATTGGAAAATAGAAATAATTCATCCAATTCAAATAAAATAAGTGCACAAGCGAAGTTTTCTATGCCAAATTTAATGTTCCCGTCTAGGTCACTACCAAGAACAGACCAAAGAAATGGTATTGAAGAACCTATAAGTTCTGATAAAGAAAAAAGCAGAAGTAAAGGAAGAAGAAAGAAGAGTTATAAGAATACAGAAGGTCAACATTTTAATAGCTTAAGAAATTTAAAGAAAGCTTTAGGTTTACGATTAAAACCACCTGTGGATGAAAGCAAAGGATTAGATCCTAATTGGTCTTTAAGCCGAAGTCTTCCAAATTTTATTAATAATTTAAATGTTGAAAATAATGTTAAACCTGAAAATGAGTCCCCAGAACTGTACACATTAGATCACATTCGAAGAAGCAATTCTGAATCAAAAGCTGTACATCAAGAGCGAATGAGAAGTAAATTAACTGCAGCACACAGTAGCCAGAATATTAATACCGAATGGAGAAAATCTTTCCCTGGTCAGTCTACTGAAGGACACGTTATATATCTTCCAGAATATAGATCAAATACAACTCCACCAAAAACTCGAGCCCCAGTTGTTGAGGACATTCAAATTAACACCGACAGTGAACTAGTTCTAAAAAAGTCAAGTAGTCGGAAAAAATTTTCCTATCAAAGTACCGTTAGACAAGAAGAGAAAAAGAAGCTCGAAGAAAAATTGGCTAGGGAAGTGGAAGCTCGTGAAAGAAAAAGACAACAAGAAATAGAATGGATGAATAAAGTTGAAGAAGAATTTCGGAAACAACGAGATAAGGAAAAAGTAAATATACGACATCAGTTGCGGATTCTAAATTTACAAGAAAAATCTGATTCTAATGATACAAGCTACAATAAAGTACCAAAACATGAAATCACTGAATTTGCTGACAATTTGTCAAAAATCAAACCAAATGTGCAATACGGCTTTTCAGAGCCAATTAATGGGAAAGTACAATCTGTCAGAAATGGACAAGACATAACAGAAGATTCATCAAAATGGCAGCAACCTACAGGAATGAAAAAGTGGCTCAAGCGTCAAACCAGAGATTACCAAGGTATGAGTCCAACTCGACCTGAACCGGAAGGAGGAAGATCATCCAGTGACGATTGCAAACAGATGGATGGGAAGAATCCAATTTCCAAAGAGAGAATATCTACACATGACAATGGTTACTATAAAAATGGAAGGTAAAATAAGCTTATTTTTGAAAAATTTATCTAAAAATATTTTTTATTTAATTATTAATATTATTCTGTTAATCATCACAACCATGTAAAATATTGTGTTGTCTATTACTGTTACTTATACATTAGTATTGCTGCTTAAACATACTTTTTTAAAAAATTTAACTTTGATGAATATTTAAGGTATCCGACTACTTGCGACCACCTTTTTGTTAAAAAAAAAATTGGAAATATGGGGATTTTTTTTTGTTGTTTTTAGATTTTTTTAGTACATTTTTAATAAAAATATGCTAAAATTAAGAAGAAAAAAAGAAATTATTATTACTAAAATGATAAAAAATGGGTAAAAATTTACAAAAAGTAACATAAACGTGGCTCATTCTATACCAAAAGTTTATGAACAAATTTTCAGTTTTTGAATTCTGATGTGTTGCTATGTTATTCATTTTTGAAATGATCTTTAGGATAAGAGATATTTTAATTTTTACAAAAACTAGAGCACTTTAAGTTATTATATGAAAGGGCTTAAGGAAACAGTGATTATATTAACATAAGGGACTGTAAATTTTGTAATAAAACAGTGATTGATAATTCTGTAGGTTAAAACACTTCTACTATTACACAGAACATACAAAAAAAATTCAGTTAATTATTTTCAAAACTTTTTTAGCAATCACTGGCCCCGTTTGAGTATTTTCAAAAAAACACATTTCCAGAAAAACGCGTTTTAAATTATGACATATATCTTGCTTAAAGTAATGGCATCTGCTTTTACCAAAACACTTGTAGTTTTTGTTCTAGTCAACGGAAAATAATAAACTTCGTATTTTTATAAGGCTAATAAGATGGTCTATAAAATAAAAACATAAAATTTCGTCGATTTTTGGCAAAATTCACAATTTTAGGGTAGTCGGATACCTTAAATAACAGTAACAATAATAATTCTCTCTTTAAAAATTTTATAATCATGATATTGATCAAAGAAGGTATCAAAACAAACTAACTGTTTTAAGATTATGCTCATTTTTAAGTGAAATTCATTCATAAATAAATATAAAAATAAATTTATTGCCTGAAATATTGCAAGCTATGAGTACTTCTTAAATCGCCGAAGAAAAAAATAATTAAAAATCTTTCTTCCATAATTTCAACTTAATTTGAGGGAAATTTCAACTATTATTCTATTGAAAAGAGAGAGCAAAAACTTATGACATAAGCTTTAAAACTTTTTAAAGCTTTCTGAATATGTTTTTGGACCTCATTATTTTTCCCGTTAAAAAGCCAAACATACATTAAAAAATTAATTTAAAAAAAAATACTTTCACAAAATTGTAAGCACAGCTTTATCGTCTTTTATTTTCTCAACTACCATACATAAACAATTTTTGGAATATTTTATTTTGAATTACATGGAATAACTCGCTTTGTGGTTCATCGAATTCAGGATGAAAAACCAAGCATCGCACTTTTTCTTGAATTGACGGGAAACGAGTTATGTTTGAAAATATGAGGGAGCCTTTTTGTTTAATGTTGTCAGAAAGTCATAATGTGTGGTTGCACTATACCTATGTAATCGCTATAAACGATTATAGATATTGAGTTTTTTTTTGTTTGACAAATAAATATAAACTGTTTTAATGCACTTATTTGGAAGAAATCGACATTTGGAATAAGTTTTGAAAACATGGCCCTAATTTATGATCGCTTTTAAAGAATGCAAAATATGTATTTTATTCGTAAAACTATACTTTAAATTGAAAATAAAACAATTTTTTTTGATTCCTTAATTGATATACGAATAGCAGCATCACATAAGTAAAACTTTCTGACTTCAATTTCATATAAAGTATAACACGTTCATGAAGACGATCATTTGTCGTGAAGGTACAAAATTAGATGATTTTGAAGTTACTTATATTTTAATAACTGTTTTTACTTTGATAAAAAATTTAAAAATATGAAATTTATGTAGCTTGAAATTACACTTAATGATATTTGTAATACATTAAAAGGTTACTTGAAGTTACTCTCTCTCTCTCTCTATATATATATATATAGTCTTACAAATATTTTGACTGAAGTTCAGCATCAATGGAGATAAAGAAATTATTAGTTTTTGTTGCAGGTCTAAGTGCATTCATGGTAATGAAAGTCATTGTAGTCTTTGCAACAATACTTTTGGATCCAAATCCTATGAAATTTCAAGGAAAGAAAGTCAGAAAATATCTTCTTCGGAAGATGCCAAATTGTCTTCTATTCCAAAATCGATGGTGTCAAAAACAGTTGAATCACAAAAAAGTGCAAGAGATAAGGTAAGTGGTGGGTAGTTAATCTACTGCATAAAAATGTAATTTATTCATTTTGTGTATTGGTAATAATTTGGAAAAGAGAAAAAAGTATAAAAAATAAACCTTTAGTAAATGTTCCTCTTACGTCCTTTAGTTCAAGACTATGCAGGTAAGTTATTTTTGTTCCTACGTGAAAAAAATAAACTAATAGAATTTAAATGAAGAAGTGGAGATACAGTTCCTTTTTAGATAAGTATTAGAATATTCAGACTGATTTCTGTCTCTTTTTTATATTAAATGTATTTTATAAGCATTTTAGAGATAAAAGGACAATTTTTTCATATAACAGTTTTTATTTCTTTCCTAATAATAGTTTTTATTTCTTTTCTACTTGTCAATATTCACCAGAATGTTAAAATATACAGTTGATGTGGGAGGCACGCTCCATGTTCTCGATAAAAGTATTCCAATAGGGGATTATAGATTCATATTTTTTACTTACGAAAACCTTAGTAGTAAAACAGTTGTGGATTAGAATGTATCTTTTGAAACTACATAAAATATTTCAGTAAAAGTATTTGAAATTAAATACAAAATGTCATATCTATAAGTCACATTTAATACATTTAAAATGTTTTTGATTTTTAATTTGTTAGCATTACATGTATATTTAATAGCAATATGTATAGCCAGACAATATATACACGTCAAAGTACAATAACCGCAGTAAAACAATAGCAGACCCTTAGGCCTAGGACTCTAAGAATAGTTAAATATATTTCTAAGCCTTTACCTTTTCCTTTATTTACCTATATTATTGGGCTGAAATAAGGAGGGAAAATACAGAATAAAAATAATTTTTTTGAAGAAACTAAAATCCATTAAATAGCAGTCTATTTACCTGTCTATCTGACTTTTATATATATAAATGATCATTAATCATTTACTAAATTACATGAAATCTAACTTAAAGCTACACAATAAATAGAAGAGAAGTATAACAAAACAGTATAAGTCATAATTAAATGGGCACAATAATGTACTGTGAATGTACTAGTAATGTACTGTACTACAGCTTCTGAGAATATTTTTATTTATTATTATGCTGTTTTTTTAATTATTTTTTATTCATTTCTAATATTTTCATTAATAATTTTCTTTTCTTTTGCTTATATAGCAGCATTCAAATTCTCAAAACATACGCGAAAATGGAATACAAGAGAATGGCACAGCCTTATCAACAGATATGAACGGCTCTCATTTTCTTGGTGACTCTTTGGAAGAATACGAACTACACACGAAGCTTTGCCGGACAAATAGTGGTCGCACATTTGAGTCCCACTCATACTACGCCTTAGAAAGAAGGAAAGAAACTTTGCCAGAGTACGATCCTATTCGAAAGATCGACTCTGAAAGACAGTCTAAAGCAAATCTCTTTTCCACTTCTCATTTTCAAAAAGAACTGAAAGAAAATGTACGCAAAAAAGCAAGAGATTTTGAGAAAAGGACACGAAAATATCAATCGTGTGATTATGACAGTGATGACAGCGGTAGTGATGTACGGGAAATGCGTCACCAAAGACCATACAACATTAGAAATCAGAAGAAGAAATCTTCTGGAGAATCGAGGGAGCCATCTTTCTCCAGAAATCACCCTCATAGAAATGGAGCGAGGGTTAAATCGCAAATGAATGGGCATATCTCAAATGGAAGATCACCTTCTTATGTCAAGAATCCTAATAACCGTGCCATAATGCCTCAACAACGAATTCCTAGTAAGTAAGTTTCCAAAGTGTTTCACATAGTAACTTGAGATTAAGATACACATACATGAGTCATTTAGCTGAAAGCAGAAACTGTAATTATAACGGAAAAACACTAGCAAAAAGCTTAAGTTTACACAAAAGAAAAACATATAAATAGCAGTAGGGGTTGGAAATAGTACCAATTATTTAACAACAACAACAAAACTCTCTGAATGAATAGTTAATTGTCTAAAAATTAAAATCATCTAAGTTTTTCAATACGTTTAGCTTGCTAAAATTGAACATACATTCGTAATACATATTGAAAGTATAGAAAATAAATTATTTGTGCTGAAAATTGAAATGTAGTATGTTTACAATAATAATTAGAAAAAAAAATTGACGAAAAAGTGATTTGGTTTGAATTGCTGTGTGACAGAAAATTAATAAAAAAAGAAAGAAAAAAGAAAATTAATAGAGGAAAGTCATGTTCTAAACAATAATTAATAAACATATTAAGCTTTAATCTTATAGCTTTTTTTATCGCTAACCAATACATTCTTTCAATACAAGAATAACATTTCTACAAATATAAATTGAAATATATTTGAATTCCTGAAAGGTACTTTAATAATATTAAAATTAAAGGCATCTCTTTTATCAGAAATATTTATATGTAATAAGTTATCTCGAATATACCACGTTACATCAAGGTAATCAGATTTGATGGAATTATTGTTAGTTTTGATAAGGTTCAAATATTTAAGATAAAAACTGATATCGAGAGTTAATTTATTATTTTTACCTAAAACAATTAAATCCTCTATCTAAAAATCTCTCTCTCTCTCGATATATATATGTATCAAAATATATAACTTGCAAAACGACAGTGAATTAAATGTAAAATTTTTTTCCTCTTTTTCAGCATGCTAAAGTCCTGTTGATCAGTTGCATTTGGCAATTGCTTCAGACTGGAGGAAAAGGAATTTTTCTATAAACTATTATTTAATTATGTATTTTTATTTTGACGGATATATACTAGGAGATAAATGTTAGATATCGAGAAGATATTTTATTTTGAAAATTATTTAAACGCATGTTTTTCGATATATATAATTTGTTGTATTTGAACATCCTCTTTATTGTTGGAAGCGTGTCCTATTTTTAAGGTGTGATATATTTGAAAGTTAAGAAAATATTTTTGTACACTCATTAAGCAAAGATGCAAATCAAGTATGCGCATTTTAATGAACTGAAAATTGTTTTTTTTTGTGTTAATAAATATATAAGAAATAAAAAAGAAATTAAATTTTACTTAATATTTTTATACCACTTGTATAGATAAAAATGCACATTTGAATTTATGTATTAATAATTCAATAAAGTAATATATTGAGTATTATTTTGTGTTCTACTTATTTATGTATGATTTTATCACAAACAGCTTATCATTATTGGATTAAAAGGAAATAATTTGCTTTTTTCTAGTCTCCGGAAAAATTCCGCCTTTGCGATGAGTTAATCCTTTTAGAAAAATTAGATGAATAACTCATGTAAACAGGTTTCTAAAATGTTTTATTTTTTCAATACAATGTATTGAAATGAGAGATAAAAGTGTGCAGAAGAATAAGTCGCCCATCCGGTATAGTGGTTAGCGACGCTGACTGCTGTGCCGTAGGGCCTGGGTTCGAATTCCGGAGAAGACATGGATGTTTGTAAATGTATAGGGCCTTTGCGGCATGGGGGTACTTTTTAAATAGTTGTCTAGCTGCCAGTCCTCTCGTGAGGTTGGTGGTAGGGGAAGAGAAGTGGAAGGCTCCTAAGCCTCCCCCAGGGTGTTCTACCTCAAGCTTGGGGTAGAACCGAGCTAAATCGTACTGTCACCTGAATAGTGCTCAAGGCTACGGCAAACGACAGGCGTACATCTAGCCCCTTGCCATGATGAACTTCGGGGGAAAGAATTTGACGTAGTCGAAATCAGGTGGCATAAGAAACTACAGAAGAATAAAAGTAATACAATGAAACGATACATTAGAATAGACTAGAAAATGTATAGCAGAATAGAGGTACTAAAATAAAAAAAAGAACAAACATTTAAAAAATACTGTAGAGCACACAAATAGCAAAAAAAAAAAAAAAAGCCGTTTATAATATTGGAATTTAGTTTAACTTCCAATACCAGTTAACACAGCGAAAAATACAAAATACCGTTTCCAGAGGTCTCGTAAATGTAATTCCACAAAATAAAGCTTCTTACTATCATTACAGTCAGTTTTGCTGTATTGACAGTCAAAAGACAGATATAAGATATGTATATATATAACTATATAATCCATTTATATATATACTTTTTACACTGAAATCAAACTTTTCGTGAAAGTAAATCATATTTTTTTTAAATATGATACATTTTTTTACATTACACGTAAAATAATATCGAAAAAAAAAGAGAATTTCTTTAAAATTTTAATTAGTTTGCTTAAAAAGTACTGGAAGAGGAAACATTATTATTATAAATAACATGCATTAGTCTTAAATATTATTACATATCTCAAAGATTTAAGAGTTAAAAAGTCTTGATTCCTTCATTGATTTTTTGTTGGAATTTATTTTAAGAAAAGTGAAAAAAAAAAAATTACTCTCCAGTTACCAGTAAATATAATAAAATATGGATTCTCTCTCTCTATGAAAAATTAAAAACCTTGCATATATATCATAAAAATATTAATACAATAGGGCTTCATTTTACATTTAAAAAATATTCTGAATTACGACAGAAGAAGTAAAAAATTTTATGATTTTTCGATATTCATCCTTTTGTTATGAATTCATTTAGAAGGGATATGTTCTAAAATAATAAATAAAAATATATGTTCTCGGAGTTAATACGCGAAATACTGTATTGTTATTCACGAGAAAGAGAGAAAATGGCACCAAAATTGCATTTGCGATTAAACAATATATCATACAGAAGGGAATGAACCGAGTTGTAGTTGTTAATTTTAAGATTATTGACTCCTGAATTTTTCAGTAATGAGAAAAATTAAAAAAGAGATGATAATTTTACTAAAGATTATTATGTCAAGGAATGATCTAAAACATATATTCTAAGACAAGTGGAGAATTTTGCTTATGATTGAGTATACAATACTGTTCTATTCTAATAATCTAATAGTAGATTCAATTTAATGCTGTTATTAGGAATGCCATTCACTAAAAAATTGTCAATATATTAAATTCATTTAATCGTTTAAGTTACACTGCTGGTTACACCAGGAAGGAAAGCAAATAATAAAACTTTGTTTATTGTACGTACACCACATAGGAAGAAAACATGGTTAAGTCCGTTGGAAATTAGGGAGTATATAGGGTTCAAAAGTAGTACTTATAGCGGCTGCCTCTGGCAGCCAAAACGGCTCTAACCCTCTCAGGCATTGAGTCAAACCGAGCTTGGATGACAGATACAGGCAAATCTCTCCATGCTGCTTCAAGGTCTATGGCTCTTCATCAATCGTAGTGACTGTAGAACGTTGGTGGCCCAGTCTATCATCCACCCCTGATCAGATATTTTCAATGGGTGAGAGGTCTGAAGAACGTGCTGGTCAAGACAACAGTAGAGTATCCTCTGTATCGAAGATCAGGAAACGATGGACAGAATGGAGTCTTGCGATATCTTGGTGAAAGATGCCACAGTGCCAAGGGAAACCACAGTGATGGTCAGAGACGTTTTAAGGCATGGGTCAATAGGACCCGGGTCCAGGACCTCGCCCTCGTCGGGGGCCTTGTTTCGTTCTCGACTCTGTCTTAACAAGATCATGATACGAATTAGTTTTAATGGTCAAATATTATTCCCGTACATATTCTCAGAAAAACAGGAAATTTCAAACTGAATGCCAACTGGCAAAAGTGGTAAGAGTATTATTATGTAATTACCGTTGTCAATGTCCAGATCTAAGCCTAATACGATAAACAATTGTTCAACTCTTTTAGTCGAAATGCAACCATCAGTCGAGCCGGTTTGTGCCAAGGTTTGTGAGATTGTGAGTCGTGCACATTTATTAGCTTCAAATTACCGTTTGTAAGAGTATTTGGCAACGCATGCTATCTACTTTCTACTGTAAAGGATTGCAGGTAGGGTCCATTTTTGCAGGCTCCAGGACCTCAAAAAGTCAGGACGTCCCTGATGATGGTCACCGTACAGACAGTCCATGCTACTCCAGACTTCATCGCATTGTTCCTGTTGCTAATTTTCGTGCTGTAAACGAGCCCATTTCTTGACCAAAGGCCCATGATGGGGTTGTAAGATCCTGTAAGGCCGACCTGACAACATGTTTGTCCTTTTGAGCGTTAGTGGTGGGAGGCCTTTGAGATCCTGCATAATGTCCAAAATGTCCTGTCTCAACCCATCGGTTTTATATTCTCATGACGGTTATTGAATTCCAATCAGTAGGAGTATTAGAATGAGAATCTTCTTGATCACTCTCTTTTCATACAGAATTAAAATTCCCGTTCTCCCCCCCCCTTCCATCATTTAATTGTACTTAGTAAGAGCTAACTATTTGCATATCCCACTATATTCTTCCCTGTAAAGCAAATTTGATGTTTGAATCTCCCCATCATCCTGATGTTGCCATTTTAATGGCCAGCAGTGTAGATTTTTATGAAAGCAATTTAATTCTCATGAAATACACAAGTCGTGACTTAGGAATAAAATGTAATTAATGTTTTAAAATTATCTAATAAAAAGCCGAATTATGCTTTAAAAATTTTAATCAGAATTTTTGGATTTTGTTTTAATGATTTATATTGTAAAATACCGTAAATAAAAAATTAATGAACTTGAATATTTTGTGATAAATTACACCCTCCCTCTCCGTTTTTTTTAAACTTAAAAATTATTGACGTTATAAGTATTAGGAAAAAATTTAAAAAAAACACACAAAAATATGTATACTTATCAAAGAAAACTAAAAGCGGTCAAGAACTTCTAGAAAATAAAACCAGTCAAATGCTGTATTTCTTCCCTATCCTGATATTAACTGACGCATATGGCTGTTAACTTTACTAGCAGTATAAGAAAAATGTGAAAATCTTTGTATTGTTTTTGCTAAATGTTGCTCTCTAACATGTTACTCGAACCATAACAAATTAAAAACAAGTTCCATCCTTCAAAACCTTTTTATAAGCTTCGAAGCATAAGCTAGTAAAAAAAAAATTAAAAATCCAAAAACATATCTTTTACACAGTTACTTAACTATTTTTTCGTATTTACGTAATCCAATTATTTTTGAATTATTCAATTTTAAAAATTGTTAAAATATTTTTATATCTCCTTTTCCGGTCTGTATGATGGAAGTTTTTCACAATAAGATTTTTTTTCTGTTTCCAGTAAATAAATAAATAAAATGAAATTGAAAACCTAAAATCCATTTTAGGGTAGAATAAACCCTAAAAAATCCCAGAAAGATAAATGTACTCATTTGTTTTTTATCCTTCGAAGAGCGCATACAGCAAGAGCAGTTTCATTAGTATACTTTTCATCCAAATGTGCAAGGTATGTGTGCTTTCACCCGTTTAACAGATTATACTTCCGGAGGATTAAAAAAAAGAAAGATAAAAAAGAAAAAAAAATCTGAAGATCTCTCATCTGTCTGTTCGACCTTTTGTTCAGAATACATAGAAGATTCATAGACCTAAAAAGTTTACTTTCGAGTAAAAACACAAGTTGAATAGTTTAAATAAGAGGAGCAGTAAGCGATTAGTTCTTCCTGAGAAAATATGCGATTAAATATTAACAATGAAGAATAAAATAGAGGACTATAAGGTAGATTGACTTTTACAGTTGAAGAAGCAGATGATCTTTTAAATTATACGCTTCGTCTGCTGTCTCCCGTGAGATTTAATCCATTTGAAAACTGCACTATACTGTTAATTAGGATTTCTTATTACAATACTAGGAAATTTTGTTCTTAGTCACTGTTTTCAAACTCCTTGACGGATAATTGTAGTCTTGCGCATATTATAAATAAAGGATTATCTTAAAAAATCCATTATATGCAAATAAAAGTTGACGAATTAGTAAAGTAACGTCTATAAAATTTAGACTAAAAATGTCCTTTGGTATATAATTATATTTATTTCTATATATAAGCTACTAAAGAAATATTTTAACATGGGAATAATATATTTTTTAAAAAAAATAACGAGTGGCTCCTGGGAAATATTTTAAAAAAGATATCGTAAGTAATTCGTCTAATTCCTTTTTTATATGACAACTAGATTGATAAATATAATAATCTTAATAACATGTTATTTTTTCAAATCATTAGCTCAAGAAAAGTTTTTTATAATCAATAATAAATACGCACATTTTTTCATATTTCTTATTATTATACTTGTAAAAACTTTTTAGGACAACTTTTTGTAAGTAAAATATTATTATACCGTTATTTATAAGCAATAACTGGTATTTCTTTAAGCTAAATACACCGCACTAGGGATTGCATTATTGGACCAAAAGTTCAATACCGGTATTCGGTATTTTTTAAAATCTTATAATACGGGATACCAGTTTCAATACAGGTATTAGAAATTTTAGAAAAAGGGGGGGGGGAAGGCATTTCTTTGTTTTATTTGCCAGTTTTATTATGGAGTGTAAACTTTAAATTTGTAACTTATAAATTATAACAATATATACAGAATCACAAAAAATATATAAATAAAGGAACATCTTATTTATTTAAACCACAAAAAAGTGTTAATATCCTTATTTAATCTGTGGTATTATTACAAATTTTTGACATGTGATCTTAAAAAACATAATGCATTAATTGTACTGTTATTAAGGCAGGAACGTAATTATGTGCACAAATTATCTGCTGTCAAAAACGCTCTTTCGGCATCTACGCTAGTTGGTAGCATTGTTAGCAATACGCGATATACTTTTCCAAAGTATTTACCTCTAAATTTCTCATCCTCAAATAAATCGATTTCTCGTGGGATGGTTTTGGATATAGCTGATTTCTGTATTGTATTTTGGTTTGTTGAAATATTTTTACTTATTACTAATTCTAATTTTTGTTCAAGAGACAATTTCTTTTCACTGTCGACATTAGTTTCATCATCATCTTCAATAACTGAAACTAATTCTTCTAAAAAAGGTTTATGGGTAAAACAATTTAAGAAAATTTACTACAAACTTGATCAAATTTGCGTTGGTTAGTCTCTTTTTCATTTTCATTTTTAAAATCATGATGATATGTAAATACAAGTATGATATGCAAATACAATGTGAATAACAAACACCCCAATTTAAAAAAAATTCAAAATATTGCGCTCTTTCTTTACAACTACAAACATTGTTTTCACAGATTCGAATTTCAGACTGCGAATCCTGCTCCTTGGATGATTTGCATATTTTATCACTTCTATTATTTGTACAATGCAACTTTATATTCACAGTCTAATTAATTTCAACCGTTAGGGAGACATAAAAACAAAAAAGTATACTATTTTGCAAGGTTGTCGATCCCTAAACATATAGTTTAGAAAATTTTAAAAATTTCTAGTAAATACCGAAAAACCGGTATTTAAGCTTATGAATATCGGTATTACAAAATTGTATAAATAGCTCAAAATACCGGTATCCCGGGAAAACCGGTATTGCAATCCCTACACTGCACGGGGTTTTAACTGTGATTAGGGGGATAGTATGGTTCAATTAGCAAAAAAAGTTAAAAACTCAAATTAAATTTATTTAGCCAATTTTTTTTAAATATAACATTCTAAATCTCACAAAATTTGAAAGCTTTAGGCTAAAAAAATTCATAGTTGTAATAACTTTTATTATCGTTTTTATTTACATCCCATGGCAAATAAAAACTTTAAATTGATTTTTTTCTTGAAAGAAAAAATAACTAGTTTATCTTCATTTAAAACACTAAGGCTTTTTTTTCTATTGCGTCAAAGGGACTGAAAGTTTTCTAGTTATTGCTATATGTACATGTAACAAAAGTTTGTATGCATTTTTGAAGCAAAGAAAACCTCTTTTTTTAAAAAAAAAAATAGTTGAATTTAAAATTTGCACAATTTTTAAAGAGTTTTCAAAAAGCATTCAAAATTAAATTTATTTTACGAATATCAATCAAGATAGCAAGAAACCCATACCAACTTTTGTAATACATGTGTGTGCGCTAATTATTGTAGGAGTAGCATTTTAAAATCCCTTCATAAATTTTTAAATTTTTCTTTAAAAAATTAAATGGTTAATTTTTTGTAGTATTTTGAGACCAAAAAAACTATTTTACTTAATACATATACATAGGTTGCAGCAAAAAATTGTGAAAAACATTAAACCGAAGATTTTCTTATAAATCGTACCATGACCCCTTAATTCTTTTGCTGGACGCATATAATGATTTCTCACTATCATAAATATTCCCAGATTTACAAACGATAAAATCATTTACAATATTTCTGTTACTAAAATACGGATTTGTCTTTCATTCCCTAGATAAAGGACATTTACAAGAAAAGTGCCGCTTTTGAACTGAAATCGATGTAATATAGATTCATTGAGTTTTGTACGTTATGCTGTTAAATCGTAGTTGACGAATGCTGTTAATTTACCGTAAAATCCGGTGTATAACGAGCACCGTCGTATAACATACTCCTATAATTTCAAGCTGCATTTTTTAATTTTTAGGTATATTCACCACAAAACGCGCCTTCCCTTTTTTTACGAAGAAACCCGAAATTTATACGAGGTATAATCCCAAGCTTTTGAAAAAATAGTATACTTCTAGAACTATAACCCTTTCAGTTCATTAGGAATGTTATTTCTTTTAAACAAACAGTATTTCGATATATGTAGAAGTCCAATTTTTTATTTTCAGCTTTTTTATGTTATTTTATTTTATTTTACCGTAGTTTTTAAAGCTATCATTTTTATACCCGGTGCATAACGCGTACCCATAAATTTCATTCTTATTTTTTGTGTTAAAAGTGTGCATTATACGAAGGATTTTACGTTAATTTCTAATGCCAACTGTAATTTATATACAACACTGCTTGAAAACTCATATAAAATACATTCAAGTTTTTCATTGGCTAAAAATGAAATTTTCTAGCAATGAACATAAATAAAAAACTTAAGGTTGTCGGAATATTAGTTTTGACAACTGATAGTGTGGATATCTTAGCGGTGTTAAAATATAAAGAAGCTTTTCTTTTTCCCATGTGAAAAACAACCGAATGGAAAAACCAAACCCATTAGTTGAACACCGGTTGAACTCATGTATTTCAGAAACACCTCATTTACAATGTTTTGCATCGTCTAACCGTCCGTAGTTAAAATAATTTTTTTTATTCAATTTTTCTTTTGTGAGGTAAGATAGTTTCGTTACGGAACATTAAGCATAGAAATCGAGACTTTGGAAGAAAGAATAGGCAATTAAAGAGAACTTTCACATTTTCATCAAGAGTTAGTCGCCGTTTGGGTTTAAGCAGAAATATTAAAAAATGAACCAGTAATTATGGAATCAATGTTTATTTGAACAACATCATTATTTATCTAATATCTAAGTTGAAATATTGAGTTTTGAAATCAAACTCATGAACAAGTTTGAAAAATAAATAGAACATTGTTTTATCTGATATATTTTATTTATTCTTAGTATGTAGTTAAAATGTATAAGATGACAAGACTCAATTAATCTCATGAAATTGTATAAATTTAGGGTATCCGACTACTTGCGACAAATTTAAAAAAAAATAGGATTTGGGGATTTTTCTGTTGTTTTTAGATTTGCTTAGTACATGTTAAGAAAAATATGCTAAAATTAAGATGAGAAAAAGAAATTATTGTTACTAAAATGGAAAAAAATGGTAAAAATTTACAAAAAATAACATTAACGCGGCCCATTCTGTACCAAAAGTTTATGAACAAATTTTCAAATTTTGTTTGATATGTTTTTGTTGCTATGTTATTCATTTTTCAAATGATCTTCAGGATAAGAGATATTTTAATTTTTGCTAAAACTAGAGCACTTTATCTTAGTTATTATATGAAATTGCTTTAAAAAACAGTGATTATATTAATATAAGGGACTGTAAATTTTGTAATAAAAGAGTGATTGATAAATCTGAAGGTTAAAATACTTCTACTATTATACAGAACATACACAAAAAATTTCAGTTAATTGTTTTCAAAACTCTTTTAGCAATCGCTGGCCCCGTTTGAGCATTAAAAAAAAAGACACATTTCGAGTAAACCACGTTTTAAAGTATGACATCTTGCTTAAAGTAATGACATCTACTTTTACTGAAACACTTGCAGTTTTTGGTCTTTTGAACAGAAAATAATAAACTTGGTATTTTTATAAAGCTAATAAGATGGCCTATAAAATAAAATCACAAAAAAATGTGTAAATATTTGGTAAAATTTATAATTTTAGGGTAGTCGGATACCTTAAAAGCAATATGAATTTTAAGGAGATAACTGATTATTTCCTAAGATAATCAGCCGATTAGCTTCAAATAAATTAACTACATCTAACGAGAAAGTTTTAAAAATACCAATTAATTGCAGTTACAGTTTTAAAGCCATTAAAATATTTTTGTAAAATACTTTATATGCGATAAAATTTCATTAAGTAATGATTCAGGGAAAAATATTCTCTTCGGTTATTGTAGTGACCTTCTGACAAAATTTGCTGTAAAACTAAGATTTAAAAAAAAAAAAATAATGAAAAGATTTTAAATTTTATTCGGTGATAAATTATATAAAATTGCAAAGCCTCTTACAGTAGAACTTATAACTTTTTCCAGCGGTTAAATTTTGTTTACATTTTTAATAAAATATATCTTCCCGAAACAACGAATGCTACAATAAAAGCATTGAAATACACAGTGCGGCAAATAAGTTTTAAGATTCGTCCCAGAGCGCAGCCTGTGCTGGTACCATGAGTGCAAATGTGCTTGTATCATAATGTCCATGGTCTGCTGACACACTGCCAACAAGTTGAGCGCATTTTGTGTAGTAGGTGAGAGAAGACAAGGTTCATTGCATAAGTAAATTTTTTTCACGTTGATTTTTTTAAAATGGAGAAAAGAGCCGTGATTAAATTTAAAGCAAAACTTGGTAAAAGTGCTTCTGAAATATACCAACTCATGAAACAAGTTTACGGTGACTGTTATTTAAGTAGATCAAATGTTTTTGTGAGGTACAAACGTTATTTGGACGGAAGAGATAAGGTAGAAGAAGCCAGACCGCAAAGCCAAAAAAAAAAAAAAAAAAAAAACAAGGAAAATTCCATCCAAAATCAAAACAATGCTTATTACATTCTTCGATGCTAGGGGTATTATCCAAAAAGAATTCTCGTTCCAACTGGAGAAACAATTACAGGTCAGTACTACTTAGCTGTTGTAAAGCGTTTGATGGCCATAATTCGTCGCATTCGTCCAGAACATCGGGTTGAAAGCAGTTGGTGTTTGTTACACGACAATGCACCCAGTCACACACCTGTGTGTTGAAGCATCCACCGTATTCACCTGATTTAGCCCCCTGTGACTACTCCTTATTCCCAAAACGTAAAATGAAATTGAAAGAGTGTTATTTTGAGGATATTTGACCTTACAAGTAGCTTCGAAGCATGCTTTGCAGGCCATCCCACAAAGTGATTTACAACAGGCATTCTATTCCTTAATAAATCACTGTAACAAGTGCATTAAAGCCGGAGGGTTCTATTTTGAATAAAAAACCAAAACAGAAATTAATTTCCTGTTTCCATTTCTTTTTACGACACAGTCTTAAAACTTATTTGGCACACTGTGTACTACAAATTTCTTTTATTTTGGAACTAGCCCTATGAATAACAAGTGTTAGTAATACATAAGAAATAAATACATAAATGTTTTATTGAAGCGTAAGCCCAGACTTTCAAATAATATACTTTCGTAAAATTAAATACTTTTTTTATGAAATACTCTTTTATCAGTTGAAAGTGAAATATAATCCTTTGGAAGAAGACATTACACATTCAAAAATTGACTTAATTCACCAGAAAAGAAAACAACATTTCACATTTTGATATTTTATCTCTTTAGACTTGTAATTCTTTAGCTATAGAGAATCTTCTTTAGCTTTTTTCATTATTTTTAATATTTATTGAAGCATTATTTAGGATTACAATTTATCTCTGAGTAGATTATCCTTATCAAAATAGTGAGAGTTATAAGAAGTAACTGCAGGTCTCGAAGTAACTGGCGAACATCCTGTTCTGAAAGAAAATTTATTTCCTTGTAAAGCTAAAGAATATTTATCTCTAAAAATTTTGATGCGTTTATTTGAATAGTGAATATAAAAAAAGGCTTTATAATGAAACGTAATAAGATAAGTTTTGCTTCTCTGGTCATTCTGCTCTCAAGTACGTATACTTAAGCTACTTTTTACCACAACAAATATATTTTTTAGTGAAAAAAAATGAAAGAAAATTATTATTACGAAGATAAATGTACCATTATGGAAAAATCTTCAGAGGAAAGTATTGGCTCATAACTGGGCTGTTAAGTCATTTTTGATGATATAACAAATATTCATAAACAGAATGCTGATGTATATGCTCAGCTTTTAATGTTGCGAATTATTAATTATTATATATATATAACATAATATATTGTACATGGACTTAGCTACAAATAAAAAAATTAAAGTGGTTTCCCTGAAGAGTTCTAAATTATGTATTCATTGATTCAAAATATTCACTGAGAAACATGCAGACGTATCGAAAAAGAAATAAAAAATAAGTTTTTAACTATTCGGATACTTCCCCAATTTTTACTGACAGTATTTGATATTGATACTTAACTTCATTTTCTTATCATTGTCCAGTATATTTTATTCAATTAAGACCATTTTAAAAACATTCCCTCAGAGCTTAATGGATAATATTAATTTATATCAGAATAGCATTAAGGATTTCAATAAGATATTAAGACATGTAAATTGAGAATGAGCTTCTTATCACTTTTTTTCTAAGCAGAAATACTTTTGTAATGGTTAAAAACAAGTCTTATCTTGAGGCTTCTCCTTTCTGAAAGCTGTAAATTACGAAATCTGACATGTTTAAAGTAAACGAAATCGTATTTACTTTCACGAAAAGCTAGGAAGCAATTTTCGGTTTCTTTTTACTTTTAAGTTTTTTATTTTAAAGTACCTTTGAAGATTTAATTTACAAAACAACAACAGTAAATTGGGTTAATTTTACAACTTTTAAAATTCAAATACTTTAAAAAGTAATATTATTGATATTTTATAAATGTAATTTGAAAAATTACTCATAAAAAGGCAACATTTATAGAAATTTTTAAAAGTAAATAGCCTGTTATTTCTTAAACTTTATATATTTTAACTTTTTGATTTATAAATAATAAAAACATAAAAACTTTATAAAGTCAAAATTATCCTTTTTTTATTTACCTTTTAAAAATGTTCCTATTTCCAAATGAATGCATTATTTTAAAAAGCATTATAAAAAACTACTTCAATTTATGCAGAAAATATATATTCCAAATTTTATGTAATTTACTCGATAAAAATTTGGTATATGTTAGATTTCATTTTAAAGTGTAGAAAAAACTGAAAAATTCTTCTCAGAGAAAAAACAAAACTTAACTTAATTTCAAATGACATTTTTTAACCAATACTATTAAAACCTTAACTGACTTAAAACTTTGATTCTTTTAGACATTAATATCTTCCTTCGTACTTATTAGTAATTTTGTGCATGCATCGATTTTGCTTACGCTTACATAATTTGGATATTGCCAAAACATATTTTATTTGATATTTCACATACTAATCTGTAATTTGTAAAATAGAACCAATTTCCTAATTTTGAAATGTATGTACTTTCTTTTAAAAGTTTGAGCGGAAAAAGTTTTGTTTCGAGTATTTAATTCGAAGATCTTGTAAATTTTCAGAATCAACTTTTACCTTCTTATTTATCTTTAAAATTCATTTTTGTCACAGGCTCCTTAATATTTATCTTATTTTTATTTTTCCTGTTTCTTCTTCTCTTTTTTAAATCGTATATTTTTTTCTGTTACTGATATTTAAAATAATTTTTTTTCACGTTTTTCGATTATTCACTTATTTTTCTTTGTTGTAGCCTGACTTGAATCTGAATTTTATATATTACGGTTTTATTTGTTTCTCTTTTTATCGCATATTTTGTGTGTGTGTGATAAAGTTAAGTTACTATTTGATTTTACATAGGAACCCAAAGCACAGTCTCTAATGATTGTATCTTCTTTTAAATGATCCAATTATCAGGGACGTCTTAAGACTCTTTAAGGCCCTGGAGCCCTATACAAGAGTAGGCCCTATCTGAGATTTTTAAGAGTAGACAGTATTAGAACTTCACAAAAACCTAGGCACATACCGGTTCGACCAATGACCACATTTCGACTAAATCATTTGAATGATTGTTTATGGTTAGGCCTAGGCCTAGACATGGACAACGGTCATTGCCTAATAATACAGTCTTGCCTTATTTTGCCAGTTGACATACAGTTTGAAATTCCTTGTTTTTCGGAGAGTATGTACGGGAATAATATTTAACCATATTAAAATTATCTGGATCATGATCTGACTAAGACAGGGTTGAGAACGAAACGAGGCCCTCACCAAGGGTGAGGCCCTGGGCCCGGGCCCAGTTGACCCATGCCTTAAGATGACCCTGCCAATTATAACGATTTGGTAATGGAAGTTAAGATAAAACAATTTTTTTATCGATGCCAATATCTTAAATAAAAAATAACATTCCAAAAGTTTATTTTGCCAAGTTATTGTTATGAAAGTATAAGAAATATATCAGGTATAAATTCAATGAATAACGAAAACATGACTGAAGCTATATAACTTGAGAAGTCTTTACTATGCATATACTCGTCTTGGATCGTTTCTCAGTATAATTTCAGTACAGCTTAAAACGAATCGTCTTCTTGCATTGTGATTAAAGGAAATTGAATTAGCCTTGCATTACATTCAAAGAGAATACAAAAGTCAAGAAATTTCCTAATACGTTAGAAAATCACTTGAGTGTAAATTTACATGGGTAATTAATTTTCAGTAGCTTACAGTCTTAAGCCATGGAATCACCTGAGAAAACAATGACATGAATGAGCGGCTACAGTTCATTTAAGCCAACAAAATCAGGAATTATTTTTAGCTCATTGAAGAATCTTATGCTCTTGTGAGAAGAAAACAGAATTTATCGATCAAGTGTTTGTTAGATAACAGTTATGTTTGCCATTTACAAGTCAATCGATGTTTTATTATTCGTGAAAATACACATTTTATTCCGTGACTATCTGTAAAATGAATAATTATGAGAGTAACTCATTTTTGAGAACCGAGTTAGTTTTAAAGTAAGATAAATAATTAAAAGTATCATTTTCTGAACTAAGAATAACAAAAACACTTCTAAACAACATATACCTTTTGTTCCTTTAGCAAAATTGAAAATGAAGTAAAAAAACTATAGATTTAAGTTGCAAAATAAATAATATCACCACCGAATTTCAGAACAATAGCTTTTATAATCTGCACAATTAATTAGGTTATTTATATTCATGATAAGCTAAAATATACGAGTTTTACGATACATTTCATAGTTTATTGAGCAATAGATTGGAAAACTACAAGGTGAAGAAGATGAAAAATTATCGTAAATGTTTTTTGGTAAGAATGCTTTACATTCTGAAACAATTTATTGATTTCTTTTGTACAATGGGATAGTATAAAATTAATGCTCGCAGGTTTTGTTTACTTGATTCTGAGAAAATTATAGATATCTTTATTGAACTGAATTGAAAAATAAGAAGAATTAAGTAATAAAAAATGTAAAATTTTTGGGGATTGGCAGTTAATAACGGAAATTATTTTGTCTGTTTTGAAACGATTTTCGTTTTAAGTAACTTTCTTTCTTTTTTCATTCGTAAGTGAAGGCATTTATCAAATTAATGGCTCATTATTTTTAAAATTCTTTTGCTGTTTTAAAATTTCCAAAAATAAATTTACTCTAATTATGAATTTTTGAGTTTCCGTTCATGTAATATTTATGTTTCTAAGAATTTTTTTAGTATTTTACGCACAAGCAACTTGTATATTTCTACCTTTCCAAGCAATATATACATAAATATGTTACTGTTAAAGTGTGATATCCGTTATTTCATAGAATAAAAGTGTATTTAATGAAATAACTAGACAAGTCAGTTAAAGTATATAAAATTATTGAATTCTACCGATTTAACTAGATATTCTATAGAAACAATTACTTGATTGTTAAAGTATGAAACATCGTACTCGAAGGCTATTTGAACCGATTCTAGCTGCTATTAGTCAGTTTTGAATATCTTATACTTGCTTTGCAATGACGTGTGTGTATGTAAGCTTCATTCCGTTGCTTTTAGACGTAGAATTTAGACAGTGCATTTATGTTGTAACGTTTTACGTTTTGGATTATTAACAAATATTTTTGCAACCTGTTTTCAAGCAATAACTTTTGAGGGAATGAGAGACTAACCTGTAAATAAGAAAGATTTAATGCAAGAGAAATTTGAATCTTTATTGAATAAGCGTTTGACAAAGGAAAACAGTGCTGCACTGACTCTTGAAAATTATTAACTTTGATAACAGAAGTAAAAAGTGCTACAACAACACAGAAAAAAGTACCTCGTGATTATTGGCTACTCCAGTATTATGATATCTCTGAAGTTCAAGGAGTAAAAATGTTAACTGTGCCAGTAACAGATGCAAAACATATCCCCTCACCCCTTCTGTTTAACTAATGATAGCAATGTGAGCAGTAATAAGTTATATCATCTCTCTCTCTCTGCTTTTTATTATTTATCAATTAATCATCATTATATTATTTATCAATTATGCCTCATTATTTATCAATTAATCATCCGCAATACGGATAAATTGTATTTTTTCACTAGTTTTAGCTATTTAGGATCATTTAATTTATAAAAAAAACTTTGAAATGGTTTATTTTTTACTTATTTAAACGGTCTATCATTAGTTATTTCATAGAATAACTAGGCAAAGTAGTATGAAATGTTTCACCAATTATATACTTTAACTGACTTGTCTAGTTATTTCATGAAATACCTAGCTATTCTATCTAATAACTTAACTATACACTTTAACGGTAACATATATATATATAATTCCCTCTTTTTATAATTACTAGAACTTTTTTTCAGAATGTTATATAATGGACACACACACACACACACACACACACACACACACACACACACACACACACACACACACACACACACCACACACACACACACACACACACACACACACCACACACCACCACACCACGCACACACACACACCACACACACACACACACACACACACACACACACACACACACACACACACACACACACACACACACAGATGTGAAGTAGAGAATCTTGGTACAATGTTGCTGTAATGCCACTGTATATACAGCAAAGATATGAAAATGTATTCTACTGTTGTACATAATTGTCACCCACACTATTATCCCTCGTGAATTGCGACCAGCCGCATGGATTTTTTGATAACGATAACTCTGGTTCCTTTCCTTTTCTACACTAGTAAAGAATCTATATTGATGGCCATGCAAGATCTGTTAAATGAATATAAACTTGGACCATTACTGAATAAGCTTATTGGACGAACATAATATTTCCTAACAATGATGCGTTCAGTAAGGAATTCACAAAATAGGATTCCGTAATTAAATCGTCGAAAAACAGTTTTGATACACACGCGCTTACAAAGACTGAAGTTATCTGACCAGGAGACAGGGCTAAGATTTCTGTTCCTATTAACTATTAGGGACCCCTATATCTCTATTTACAGGCGTAGTTCTGCATCATTCTCGCTTTAAAACATGATCTTCTAGGACCTATCCCACATTTAACATTAACTCTAACTCCTAGATATCTCTTTTAAGGCGATATGGTACCATCTTCACATTTTTTTTATTTTTAATATTTGATATTGGTTTTAATTGTATTTTATAAAGGTTAATATTTAACAATAATTCCATACAAAAAAATTGTAAATTTGTTGCAAAATGTTTGTAAAATCTAAATTTTTTGAACTTTATAAAGCATTTTTTAAATTCCTAGGGCGTTTTTAAATATGTCTCTTTTCTTTCAAAATTTTTTTCCCAAGTACCTTATATATGCTACATAAAACTGTGCATGGGTTTTTTCTGCTGCTGCTCTTTAATTTTTTATTAATTTTTTTATAGTTAAACTTCCAAAAAATCTAAAAAAATCCTTAATTTTGATTTTGGAATTTTTTAGAAAAAATACTATCGATGTTAGAGCTAATTCCATACACAGTTTTACAAGACATACATTTCAGAACATGTTATAAAAAATTTCAAACCCATACTTCAATTATCAAAAAAGCCTTAGGGTTTTGAATAGCAGTATATGTACAAAAATTCAACATGGAGATATATGAGTTTGAAGTTTTCATTCCATGAATAGCATGATATAATATTCATCTAATTGTCTGAAACTTTTATGAAATGTTAATTAGCTTATTTAAAACTGCTTACCATAAAAAATTGCACAAATGTAGAACAATTAAACAGTATACTACCATAATGAATATATAGAAGAAAATGAATGAAAGATCAAAATTTCGTAAAACTTTATCTTAATAATTATAAAAATAAATAAATATACACACTTCAGAGCTAATTCCATGCTCAGAGCTAATGCACAACATGTGCAAAAGATGTTTATGCCTTTATTTTTTATTTCCATGATTTTAAAAGCCTTCGCATCTTAAATATTGTACACGAATAAAAGCAAAAGCAAATAACAATTTATAGGTAAAATACATCAAAATATAAGAAGTGTATATGTGCATTTGTTTAAATAAATATCTTAAAATGTTTTAATAATAAAAGTATTGAATCTCGCACACATGGGATACATATATATCATCAAAAACAAATATATAAAAATGGGAGAGTTTTTCTATTCTTGCGAATTAGATTTTTAATTATCTGAGATATCAAAATGAGATTTAGTATTTGTGCTTTGGGAGAATCCGTTTTGAAGTCTTAACTTCATTCATAATAATATCATAAAAAGCACGCACAACTATTAAATCTTGACCAAATCAATTTGCTCTGCAATAAACAATTCACAAACTAGAATTTTTGCATGATTTGCACAATTCTTTCTTGAAATGATTTGTTACTACATATATAATGTCAGTCTCATTGACGAGCGGTAGAAAAATAATTAATTCATTTTTTATCAGGCTCTTTTCTAGCAGATTATCTGAAATGTGGGCGTGGTAGTTGCTGTCCAGCATCAAATATTGCTCTATAACTTGATAAAAAATGCAGGTAAATCTTTTAAATTTTGCAGGCATATTTATAAAGATTCTAGGTATCAAATAAGTCAATAAAAATTTCGACAGGTTGATGATTTTTAGGGTACCATATCGCCATAAACGAGTTTGTTACTTTGGTAAATTGTCTGTTCGGGTCAGATTCGAAACATTTAACTGTTCTTACTAGATTTTAGAGTTATCAGATAATTTAAGGTATCCTACTTTATAGACCATCTTATTAGCTTTATAAAAATACACAGTTTATTATTTTCCGTTTTCTAGAACAAAAGCTACAAGTGTTTTAGTAAAAGCAGATGCCATTACACTTTAAGCAAGATGTCAAACTTTAAAACGCGTTTTACTCGAAATGTGTTTTTTTCCACTTTGAAAATGCTGAAATGGGGGCAAAGATTGCTAAAAAAGTTTTGAAAATAATTATCTGAAATTTTGTGTGTGTGTTCTGTATAATAATAGGAGTGTTTTAACCTTCAGAGTTTTCAATCACTGTTTTATTACAAAATTTACAGTCCCTTATATTAATATAATCACTGTTGTTTCAAGCAATATCATATAATAACTAAGATAAAATGCTCTAGTTTTTGTAAAAAATTAAAATATCTCTTATATATCCTGAAGGTCATTTCAAAGATGAATGACATAGCAACACATCAGAATTGAAAATTTGTTTATAAACTTTTGGTACAGAATGGGCCTCGTTTATGTTATTTTTTGTAAATACTTACCAATTTTTTTCCCTTTTAGTAATAATAATTTCTTTTTATCTTCTTAATTTTAGCATTTTTCTCTTAAAATGTGTACTAAATAAATCTAAAAACCACACAAAAAAAACTCATATTTTTAAAAAAAATTTTTTGTCACAAGTAGTTGGATACCTTAGTGCAGTCCTTTTCTACCAAGCATTTGTTGTAAAAATCAAAATTTATGGTATTATATTTACAGAATTTGGAATAAACAGCCGACTTGTTTCTTTTGCTTTTTATTCAAATTAGATGTTTTGTCTTACGATGCAATCTACACTATTTTTCTCCAGTTGTGCAGTTGTCAAAAATAACGCCCCTAATTTAACTATCTCTTAGACGCTTTCACTTAATATAGGTGAAGATGAATAATTAATTTGTAAATATTACAGATTTTAGAGAATAGATTAAGGAAATAAGGATCTATATTTTGAAAATATGATTTAAGAATTATACGTTAAAGTTACACATTTTTTTTTTCATTTATACAAATTTGCTATTTGAGATTTTCCCTAATTGTTGAAAAATATGCTTGTTCGAAATATTTTTTTTAATATTCATTAAGAAAATTATATTTGAATATTAATAAAGAAAGCAAAAGAAGTCGTTATTAAAGAGAATTTCTTGCAATTAATATCAGCAGATAGAGAAACTCACAAAGAGAACAACGTGCAAATTTGAGGAAACACAACCAAAATGTGTACAGAAATTGTAAAGCATGGACACATACATACATATATACAAGTACACAGACGATTGCTTTTTTTATGAGTACAATATAAAGATAAATTTATAAATAGGAATGATACATTCAGATAATTGTACTCGTCATTTGATCGAGGTAATTTGTACTAAATGTCACTTTTTTCTAAAAGGAATTCCTTACAAGTGTTAAAATTCCTTTTTTCATAAGTTTTTATGAATAATTATAAAATAAAAATAGCATGTGACACACCCAAAATAATTTTATAAAGAACAAACAGCAAAAAGTACGATTCATATAAATATATAACAGCAGCATGTAAAATGAACATTATAGTTAAGTAGTAGATACTGAGTTGACAAATATTCCTAAAATATATAGGAAAATTTATAAATAATTCTTTAATTACCGGTACATATGAAGTATATATAAATAAATACCTAAAAGCTATTTATATGTTTTGTTCTGTGAATACTTTTTCTTATTTTAACTGTTTAAACGGATTTTATCTTGATTTTAATTATAAAATAACATCGTGACAAAATTTTAATGAGGAAAATATCAATGTTGGTCATCCTAAAGGCTTGGTTGCATTTTTACTATCTTATATAAATCTATGTATGCATTATAACTTTAAGTAAAGAAGATACTAAATATAGGTCAGTAGGAATCAAGAATAATTTTTGATCTTCTGGAAAATATCAGTTTAGTATATTAAGCATAGATTGGGAAAATCAAAAGAAAGAACTGGTTCACAGATATATAACAATTCTAAAGAGTGAATTCTAATATTGAATTATAGATTGATTATTGTAGTTGC
>BMAO01019278.1:0-25958 GCA_019973975.1 Trichonephila clavata
CGCACATATACGAACACATACTTTCAATGTACTTAATAAAAATGATGAAATTAGGTCATGTAAAATGACTAGTTTAGATTGATGTAAGGTTTTGCTATTATACATCTGACTTACATCGATATGATTTTAGAGTGATGAGGCATTTTGTAATCTTGAATATATGTATATAATGTTTATACTCATATATATTTCTACAAACAACGCAAAAAATATATGATCAATTCCTTAGCAATCTAAAATTCTTTCGAATCTTTTCTTAGGGTAAGAAAATATTTTAATCATCATAAATGTATAATATGACAACAACAAAAAAAAGAGCTAAAAAAACCACAAATGTGTTTTACTTGAAATGTATGTGTATTAGTATGTATGAGATATATGGCATGTGTAGTGGCGAAACGGAGAATATTAGGGCCCCAAGCCCAGCAGTCAAGCTTTGGGCCACCTGGAACCCTGACCTCCGCAATGCGGGGGTTGTGAGGGTGTATGTTACGCCAGTGAACTTATGTCACATGAGTTGAACCAGGAGGAATATTTACTGAAAACAATACTTAAAGTCGTAATGATTAAGTATCAGTAAGAGTTAGTTAACGTCGCATTTAAAGCAGCAGGAGGGAAATTTATGTTGTTATTGTTGCGTATCCTCCCCGATCGACAGTAACATCACATTGAGGCATACGAAGTTCAACGTCTAGATTACGTCTACCATTTGACCGCAGCTTTGAGTACTATGCAGGTAAACAGTACTATTTAGTTCCGTTCCACGCCACTTTCGAGGAAGAACACCTCGAGGGGTGGTATGGGGTCTTCCTACCACCAACCTCTCCAGAGGACTATCGGTTCGCCGAATATTTAGAGTGTCCCCATGCCTCCCAAGTACAGGGTTTTGTATGTTTAAAATATTCATATATTTTATTTTGTGCTTGATAAAACCCAATCAAGCTAGGATCCTTATTTTGTATTTGCACCAGGGCCTTTGGATACCTAGCTACACCACTGAACTGTATTAATGAAATGAGATGATATTAAGACACAATAGCTTACAACTTTTTGATTATTAATGGTTGAATTTAGTGTAGTTTGTGTTATATAAACGTGGATTACATTATCTTTTAATGTAATGGAGATATGCACGAACTTTCGGAAAACGAAAGAGAATAGTCAGATACCATTTCATAAAAATTCACAACATTATTTTTTCACCCTCAGGAGATAAGATATTCACTGAGTGTCATTTTTATCAATCATATTTTGGTGATATTTATCTTGAGTAGCGTGAGATACTGATGATAAGGGGGTTTATATAACTATAATTTGTTATTCAGTTCATGTTTCACATTATTTAGGGATAAAACAAATTCTAGAATTTTTTTTAAATATCAGCGTGACGTTTTATCATGTTTTTACATAATGCTTTAATCTAAAAGAGTTGATGAAAAGCATTTATTTAAACATATGTCTCACGAAATTTTATGAAACCCATTGTGTTCACTTAAAGTTTTTTTGACGTTTATAGAAAGTAACAACACACACACATTATGAAATCAGGTTCGTTTTTCTTTTAAAGCCAAGCATACTAAATTTAGTTTTAGTACATATTGTGTTCTACAGTAAATCAGTAAAATAAAACAATTCAAAACTTATAATTTTTCGAATGCTATTGATTTAATTCTCCATCAGTAGATTCATGTGAAGCAAATCATAAGAATAAAAATCCATTTTATCTTTTTCAACGGCGTTTTTTTTTTTTTCGTTCTGCTTTATTTTGAAAAAACAATTCGTTGTTAAAACGGTTTCGATATAACGTAATTTATATGTAAAAATTGTAAGGAATAAGTTTGAAATACATTATGTACCATTTCATCGATACACTAGCAATGATGGAAGAAGGTTTAAATGCGAAAATTAGAAATAAATTAGAAGTGTGGGATCATGAAAATCTTATTTTGCAATAATTAAAACACGATCAATATTGAATGGTTATTAATACATCGCATTTCGAAGCAACAAGAGAGCTATTGGTGATGGGCCACTTAATTCTGAATCATGGTTAACTAATGAGGACTACATCTTAGTCTGCACGTCATTTTCCAAACTTCCACATACCACCAATTTGAAGAATTTGAGATTCGACAGAGAAAATGAACATCAGCCCCTATGCACGGTATGTTTTCAGTGGTACCAGCACTTTGATCCCCGATTTGACGGAAACAAAACCAGCTATGAGTTCCCCCATTATGGTTGCTCACCTACTGCGGCTGCAAAACATCATTAAATGTATTAGGAAATTGTTTATTTCGAATTTCGAAAGTAGAAAATATAAAACAAATATCTTGTTAATATCAGAAATGAGCTTGATATCATAGCCGAGACTGATTTTTTAATTAATCCTTTTATAGGTCCAGGTGCCGAACCATTTAGTATGGTGGTTGTGACACTCGGCTCGTAATTAAGTGAGCTCTGGTTTGAATCCTGAATAAAGCATGGATGTATCTGCGGGAAAAGATATCGGACTTTCACCTGAAATGGATTCCCATCTCGAATGGAAAGCAGCGCACCCCTTCTGTACTATGCTGGGATCATCGTTTGTAATAAAAAGTGTATATATCCTTCTGTGTTTGTATTGTATGTTTCTGTTCGTCTATGTCTCGTCTTTCGTATATATATAGTTATATGTATCGCAGTACGAAACATACAATAACAACATAGGTACAGGTCCTTATGAATTTCCATATTTGATTTGTTAGCAATATCGTCGTACTCTTGTAGTGAATAAATCACTGCGTAATAGTTATAGTGTGTGTGTATTAGCGTCCCACTATGAGGCAACACGAAAGTATGAGTATAGGCAACATCGTAATTTTGAACCATGGTCAAGTGACGAGGACACCTGAGCTTGCTCATCATCTCTCTCCAAACTTCCACATAGAGTACAAAAAGCAGTGACAGATTTAACTTTCATCAGCCTCTCTACATAAGGGGTCTTTAATCCACTAGGCTTGAACTCATGGCTACGAGTCCTTGACCATAACCACTAAGCTACCGTGGCCCTAAATAAGTAACTGCATGGATGTAAATTAATGTCAAAACGTGCTAAGCTGCGAGAATTGCGCAATTGTTGCCCAACTATTTTACCTCCTACTTGCCTTTTAGCCCAATGCTTGAAAATCTTAAGTGTCCACTGCTACAGAGAATTGCTCGCTTTAGCTTTGGCTAATTGTTATAATTGGCTTTATCTTTATTATTTTTTTAGATAGTATGTAAAATAGTAGACTGCTGTGTTGTTAAGTATTATATCTACACCATCAAAGTGCTTTTTGAGAGATTTTCCTCTCTGTTCAGGTTTCTCAAATTAAATTATTTTTTTGCAAAAGAATAAGCAAAGGGATTACATCTCCGTATTCTCAACTCTCTTTTCTCTTCTTTCTAATTTAAGATAAAGACAGGCTGTCACTAAAGAACTATCCACCTGTGGATATTAAGTAGTATCAACTCATCTCTGTTAGTATGTGAGTTTCCCTCAAAAACTGATAAATAATATTTTCAATTAGTTAAAAAGAAAACACCTAAAAAACTATTTGCTAACAAATACCGCTATAATAAAAAAAATCTTTTTAATCCAAATAAAAGGTAAAATAAAACAAAAGTATAAATGTATTCTAGGAAAATAGAAAAAATGCTTGAATTAAAGAATAAACGGTATTATATATATGTACTTATCTAATAGTTGCAATTATCTCTTGATTTTATTTCTATTACCGTCACACTCTACAGCAATGCTAGGGATATTGGCAAAGGACCTCGTAATTCTGATCCTCGATCAAGTGACAAGGAGGACACTTGAGCTGGCACTCCACTCTCCAAATTTCAACTCCACCCCAGCTGGAGGACTTTGAGCTTTGATAGATTTAACGTGCATCAATCCCCTATATATGGAGTGTCTTCGGTGGCACCAGAAATGGAACTAAGAATTCATAACTGTTCTTCGCTCAGTAGTTCATTGATTTACCGGAAGAAATTATAAGAACTTTGCCAATTAAATATTGGATTCGAGTTCCTGTCATCAAAATACATATGGCTCCCTCTTTTTCTGTAATTCTTTTTATATATTAATGGTCATGCCTGATGGTCATGTGGCCACGTAATTGCCTCTCAACGCTAAACATTTAAAAAGATTTTATATATATATATATATTAAAAAATAGGTCAGGTAAAAAACAAAGGGAACATTTTTAGGATCCTGGATAGTATTTGATTGCATTTTCGAAATTTATACTTTTTTAGTTTATACTCAGATTTACGACAGATACTAAAAATGAAATAAAGGCAAATATTTGACTGATAAACTAGGAAAACACATATTTTCATATACTCTAAATGATAAAAAAAAAACGTCACATCAAGAAGGAGTTCTCCTTATGGGACATAATTCTGTAGTCCCAAACTTCATGAAAGAATATGCAAAGGATTAACTCTTAGTGGTCAATGACTGACAGGTTGTTCTAGTGCATCGTGGCAAAGTATCCGGATGGTGCATAAAAAAGGATATTCCATGTTTTTCAAAGCATGGAAGCTTTGCAAACAAGGCATAACTTCCATAAGAACGTGGCTTAGTCGACCCATGTGGACTAAACCTCCGTCTCGTAGATGGAATCACGGAAATGTATAAATAGAAGTCACCTGATGGAAGATACATTGGACAAAGAGAAGCATGATGAACAAATCGCAGGATCGCTCAACTTTTGGGTTGGAGCGATGATATCATTCGGTGATGTTGACAGGAAGAAGACAGCCATATCAATATAGAGTATTGAGAAGATAGTGATCTACTGAGAGCGACAATAGAACGCAAGGACAGTGTGATCAGTCGATCAGCGCGCAAAGCCGTCCTCACATCGATGATCCAACTTATAACCTGCAATGAACATCGCTAGCCAGTTCAGGGTACAAGGTTTAATGTCACGGAGGCCATTACGATGACTACCCCTTTTTGTTACACACCACCAGATGCGTTTGCAGTGGTGCTGGGGCATTTAAATGATAATACTATAGACTAAAGCAGAGTTATTTTTAGCGGTAAGTCCCACTTTGAACTGAGCCCCGATGACCGCCAAAGACATGTCTGGAGACGTCCAGGACAGCGTTGGGACATTCACCTGACTGCCGTTCGCTACACAGTCCAATAACTAGGGGTTATGGAACAGATTCCACTTCATTTGAAAGCCGAGTTCCTTTGGTCGTATTCTGTGACACACTAATGGCAAGGTGACACACTCCAAAGAGATTCTACACCCCTAGTACTGCTCTTCTTTTCACAAACTCTTAGACTTACATTTCTACAGTCTAACGCCCTGTCGCATACGGCGTATCTTTATAATTATTTTCTTTGTGTTTCTTAAACAATTCCCTAACTGGCGCGATCGCCAAATCTGTTCCTGGAAGAACATGTTTCGGTTCTGTTGAGCCGACATCTCTGATCCTCTTCTGATCGCCATAGTATAATTCTGCAAATGCAATCGTACAGCAGTTTACATCAGGGCTAGGGGTGGGGCAAAAGCATTATTGATTTCTTTGCTCTTACAGCTGTATATTCTGAGTAAAATGTTCAATTTTTTAGGTTGTCTTAGCATTTTGTTTTCAATTCATGTATTTGGGTAACTCCTTAGGGCTTCGCATTTTATGTTATAGAGTGTGCATCCATGTATCAAATAACACAAATACTCTTAACAAAAACTCTTAAAAAGGCTTGAAAAAAAATAACAGTGTTATATGACAGATTATTTATAAAAAGTTACTCTATTTTCAGTGAGAAATGCAATGGAGAGCAAAAAAGAATTAAAAGAGAGAGAGAGATAAGAAGGCCAAGTTTTAAATGCAAATAAGTTGCTAAAACATCATGTAGAGGAATAAAACATCAATAGGAAGAAGTAGATTATTTAAATGCGTAAAGACTAATGAATTTGGTTATCTTAAGCTTATCTTCTCAAGACTTATATCTTAATTTATTGCAAATTTAATCAACAAATTCTCTTTTATCTTTTCCATTTCCTTATAATAGCCTATTCAAGATAAAATTATTTACCAATTAAATATTAATCAAAAATTATTATTCTTGGTATTTTCTGCCCTTAATTTATGCCTTAAGAACTAGACAGATGTTCACATCATTCAAAATTTAAGGCATTTTTTATTATTTAATTAAAAGAAATGTGAAGCTTAGATTTAGAGTGAATAAAACATTTCTTTGTATTCCTCTAAATATATGGGTTGAAATTATCAAAACTAATGGGTGATTTCGTATGATTTCAAAAATTAAAATACCAGGTGATTTTTTTATATATTATAAGAGAATTTATAACTATAAAATATTGGATTATATGAATAAATACAGAATGCAGGATTATCCTCTGCTGATGAAGCATTTTTCGATTTGAATTTGAAAAGTAAAACAATCGAGAGAATTAAAAATATCTTTTTAATTTAAAGTACAAACATACAAATTGAAATAGATGTAATTAAATTCTCACTAAAGTTATGATACAGCAAATAATCTATAAATCAGAATAAAGAAAATCTGTAATAACGAAACTCAATATTTCGAAACATTGCTCATCTTTTGATAAAAGTGCTGATTTAAGCCTACTTTTGAAGTTGATAACTTATTTTTCCCTTTCAGAGAAAGATGTTCTTTATTTACAATATTTTTTAGCTGATTAAAAACGCTATTTTAAGGAAATCTAGAACTATTATAATTTAGAACTGCGTAAAATATGATCTCAACTAAGTATAATGCAACTGTCATTTGAAAGACAACCCAATGTTTTAAAAAAAAAAAAAGGTAAATTGCTGCCGTCAACATAATTAAGATTTTACTAACATCTCATCCAGATATACCAGGATCATTATCTTGATTATAACAAGATCACAGAGATAAGTGGACAGCCAATAATAATGGTAAAAGCCCCGTTCTCTTATTGGTTTCTTACCATATGCAAGGCGAAATTATTCTACCTTATTTCTGGATTTTTTAGAGATTTTTTGTTTTATGGAGATGGTGTAGCTCAGCTACACCATCTGGGATAAGAAACAACAACAAACAAGAAGAAAATTAGGGGCCCGTATCCTTGTTCCTACCATAATCAATGAATTTTCTGTACGGCCCTTTGTAATAAATATACCGTTTTCTGTTATGTTGTAACGGGTCCATCCCGTATCTTTCATTAATACTCTAGGGTCGTGCTCCTCAACCTTTTGACCACCTCGGACCGGTCAACGTTTGATAATTTTACCACGGCCCACTGAGGGGGTACGTTGATTATTTATATTTTAAATTGTTTTGATTTAATAATTTTAATTTAATTGTATTTTAAACATGCATTCAGAATTAAAAACTATTACACCAAAAAATGGATATAAAGTAATTTCCATAAAAAGTCGCACAAACCCGAGAGAAATGTACCACAATAAATAAAATGATAATAATTTAATGTTCCTTGGGCGGCACGGTACTTTTTGATCCATTGGGACCACTACTCTAGGGAATTTCATTTTAACTGTTGTGCAATTATAAAATCGCCTTCCGGAAGGACCCGTGATCTATGCAAATGTAAGTTGCTATTTAAAGTTAAGCAAAGAGAGAGTGGTAGAGTGGATGGTCGTTAGGCTGAATTTGAAGGTAGAGTTATAATAATTGAAGTCATCTGAGCTTTTCAGTAAGGAGTGCCGAAATCTCTACGGAGGAAGATCATGAGTGTGCTGCAGAATTATATATATATAATAACTACAGTGCTATTATTATTATTACAGAATTATATTATTAATATTTAAGTTAGTAATTAAGGTGACCACTCCCTTCGTTAAAATGTCTCTTGAATCTGTACATCCAAATCCACAAGCAACAGCAGGTTCACTACAGACAGGGTTAATTGATAGAAAATATTTGCTTACACTTTTGTGCGATATGGAATTATGATTGTTACGGCGTATATAAAATTATTTCGTCCGTTTTTTTCGGTCATGGTAGCCAAATCGTTATAACCACGAACCCGTGGCCTGCATGTCTTGGTTTCTAGTCTTAGTGCCACTGAAGACCCGCTGTGTGGAGGACCTGCTGTGATGCATGTGAAATCTCTTTAGCTCAAAGTCTTATCGTTGGCGTGGTGTAATATTTTGGAGACGGACGTGCCAACTCAGGTGTCATCACTTGAACGATGATCAAAATTACGAGGTTCTCTCTTCAACAGCCTTAGCACTGCTTTATAGTGCGACGGACTCTTATTCCGTTTTTCTCTCTCGTTTTGCAGCTTATTTTTTATTCTCTTCATACATTGTACAGTTTACGCAGCTCAAAACGATTTTTTAAATGGAACTTAATTTGAAAAATAAAATTAATCAACTCATGTGTCAGTTCTTATCAATAAAGTCAGTTACTGATCTTAGTTGATAGAATGTATCGGCCATTAGTATCATTGCATACCCAAAAATAGACCAACCTTGAAAAGAACTTATTTAAAGGAACGAAATGGTTGGATTCAATGAAAAGACCTTGCTATTTATTTAAAATAGAAAGTCTTGGATGACAAGAAGATTGAGATGGAATTAATTCACCTCAAGTTTAATAATTATAATTAGGATGATTTATACAGAAACTCGTGAGATGGAGAAAAATAAAATAGACAACTAAAAGCACAGACTATTCTTAGAATGAAGCTTGTTTTGTAGCTTAGCGTCAATGGAAAGAAGGTGATAGTATATTCATTTCGTATGCATGTCCAGTCATGTGTTCCTGGTCACCTTGACTAAGACTAAGAAAATTCTTAATGCGTTATATACGCCTAAGCCTTAATTGATGCTTTGGTAATTTGCCTTCATTAGAATGTGTACATCCAAGATTTTTTCTCTATAATATTTGTGGTTGATATCGTTTGAAGAACAGGAAGAGAAGATTAATGAAACTGTGGTAAAATATATTTTATCATATAAGAATCATCTTTCTAAGTCATTATTTTGTAAAAGTTTTTACAATAAAGAATCAAAAAAAGTATATATATAATGTGTTATTAATAACACCGGAAAAGCCAACGTGGGAAGATTGCATTGCTGCATTGAAAGATTTAAGCTACCAAAAGTATTTTTTTTTATGTGTGAGTTATTTTATAAATAAGTTTTGATTTTTGCTTTAAATCAACAAAATAAATGCCAACGGAAAATCTGCTGTATCATTTTGTAACTGTTATTTCTTGGGAAAACTGTAGATTTTGAAAGATTTTATTTCATTCAGTGCCGTACACAGACTACTTTCATAGATGTGTTATACTTTTTAAAAAAAGCTAGATAAAAGCACTGAGACGTATTAAAAATCTATTAGTATATTGGAGGGGTTGGAACCCCTAAGCCCTGCTTTTGTGTGTACGCCAATCTTTTTATTTTATTCTAAATTAAATATTACATTCTCATTATCTTTATTTCGCTTCATTTGCTTATGAGATCAATGGTATTTAAAAATAATTATTAAATAGTAGAAAAAAATTACATCCAATATATAAATTGAAATTCAAATTTTCTCTTGTTATGAAAATGTTAACCATTTATAGTGTATTTTAATAGCAATCGTCCCAAAAACAGAAAGTTCAAAAAAGAAAATATTATATATATATATATATATATATATATATAATTTCCCATAAATATTGAAATTGTAGAGAATATAGAAGTTTTAAATGACATAATTAAACGCACACACACACCTATATATATATATATATATATATATATATATATATAGTGAGGGATTTAGATTATTAATGAGCATATAAGCAAAATTAAATATAAATAAAAATAATTAAAAGGAAATATAAATAAATATGAGCATGGTGAATACAGGCTGAAGTCACATTTTTACTTAAATGTTAATAACGCCCAATTAAAGAAACAGGACATGCGGTGCTAGCCGGCCTGATGGATATTTAGAAGTCGGAAGTGTAGGCTATATATATATATCTTGGAACGTGTTTTCCGTTTCTTTAATGAATAAAACGAGCGCGATTGAGCTGTCATGCAAAATAGGAGGATCGTTGGGTGAAATATTCGTATGCAGCTGTAGTAAAAGTTTACTATAACTGTGTGTGGAGAAAAGACACTATTGAAAATAAACTACTCGTAAACTTCAGTGTCCTCGTGCCACTGATGTCAAGAAGAAATGTAGGTTGTGATGGTGTGCGAGTACTGATCGATATGTTTCAGCTAAATAAGTGAAGTATCAAATAAACCGGAGGATTTCAGAAACCCTGTTACGTATGGAGCTCCAAAGTAGACGGAAGGGTCTGGACTTATGCAGAAGAATTAGCATTTGCAAAAAAAAAAAAAAAAATTTTTTTAGTTTGCGTGCTAACACCATAATTTTACTGCTAATTATTGGCAAAGTGTTGCTTCCTTCGACGAGTCATCTTTTTCACTCTATCGAGCAGAGATTTTTACGTGTCAGCCGCGTGAAACTTCCGGTTGTAAGCATCCTAAATGCAGGCAAGTTCTTTTGGAATAAATTGTAATTAATTATAGGAATTCTTTAGTAATTACAGTAGATTTTACTTTAACATGAAACAATTAAAACAGACGTATATGCCACATTATAAAAGACAATCACACAATTTAGAACACAGCAATTCAAATCCTTTATCGTAATTTTTCATAATTTTAATGAAGCTCACAGACTCAGTCAAATCATTGACTCTACTATTCCTTTCTTGCATCGTCTTTATATTGACAGTGAAGTCTAAAAAATTCAGTAGAATTAGTCTTTAAATTGTCCTCCTAGACTCTTATAGATTAGCTTCGAAGTATCTAGATTCCATACCAATTCGGCGATCAAATTTGTCACTAAGGTCATATCTACTTGTTATTATTGATGTGAGTGTCCTCTCTTGATCTCCAAATGGTCTTTTAGGGCACAACACCCTTTCAGCAGAAAAGCAAAGGAACTAAATTTCTGTAACAACATGTTATAGACAGTGTTAATGCGAGGGTAATATTTTCATGGCATTGCTCTGATTCTCTTGTATTTGTGGAAGGTGTATTCAACCGATTGGGTTTTGTATCCATTGATGACACCCATGTACTCTCATACGTGTTGAATGTATTTCCCCAAAGGTTAGATTCTATCAGCAAGACAATGCCACTTTCCATACTTCTAGAAAAATCCGAGAATGATACGATGAGCATGACGGAAACTTCCAAGTGCTCTGCTACTTCAAGATCTGAAAAAAGTACAGCATCTTTGGAAAAATGTCCATCGTCACGTTCTCGGTATGGACATTTCACCCTGCGCATTGCTGCTGATGTTGAATGCACAGCAGTTTGCATAGCTTCAAATACTTGTGCCAATTTTCCACTATCTTATTGACTCACTTCCATGCCGTGTAGCTGCTGTCCATGTTGTAAAACGTGAACAGTATCAAGTTGCTACCATAATGTTATTCGACCTTATATGTGTAAAATAAAATATACTTTACAGTATATATTAAAATTGTAACTCTGGGATGGAAGGAAATAACAAAATTTTACTTGTCATGCGTATACAGCATAGTAGGAAGAAAACACGATTAGATTTACAGGCAATACGAGGGTACACAGGTATCAAAATTAGTACACACAGCTGCCGCATCTGATAGTTTCTACTCGGTTAAGTATCAAGTAGAACTGGGATTGGATGACAGATACGGACAAGTCATTCCATAATGCTTCAAGTCTATGACACGCTTCGTCACAGGTAGTAGCTGGAGAGCGGGGATGACCAAGTTTCTCAGCAATGCATGATCAGAAAAGGCCTGGATGGGTGAAAAATCTGGAGAAATTGCTGATCAAAGCAACGGTCGAGCATCCTCTGTGTCCAGGTAGATCAGGATACGATGGGCAACATGTAGTCTTGTTATAGCCCGTGGAAAGTTGATGTCTCCGAGGTCCCGAAGATAGGGCACAAATACTGGCCTTTAGATAGGAGAAATTTAAAAAAATGTCACACTCTTAATGATAATTAACTGATACATAAGATTATCTGGCGAATGAGAGGTGCACATAATTCCTACCCATGCCATCACGACAGGTGCAGGGCCAGTGTAATGATATGGAATGCAAGCTGGCCACCTGCGTTCTCTGTGCCTCCAGACGTGGACATGTCCATTCGAATGCTGCACGCCGAACTGAAGCTCTTCTGAAAACACGGCAACTTCTGTATTCAGTTTTGTCGTTGGGGCTTACCACTGTCACTGCATATCTCTATGCTGTAGTGTCAATGAAGCTGTGATAATGGTCGACGTGCACACAATGCATGCTGCTCCATACGTCGTCACACTGTTTGTATCCACTTCCTGCTCATTCAAAGTCCAGGATGCTGCTGCGCAATTCCTCAAGACTAATCTGACAACATGTCTGTTTTCTCGGACGTTTGTGGCAGGCGGTCGTTCAGATTCTTCATAACGTTGTGCTACTATTTTGAACCCTTCATTTCTATATACGCATGGCAGTCATTGGATTCCGACCAATGTGAGTATCAATATCACACAATGATAAACCACACTTTTGATATACCAAGATTCTGCCGCTATCGAATTCTGACGTGTGGCGGTAGCAGTTTCTTCTTTTACAAAATGCGCGCGTAAACGATCTTCGTACAACCAACCAACATTCAAATGGAATTTTCGAATGAGAAACCAGCAGCATAACTTTACTTTTACACAAAAATTACACACACACACACACACACACACACACACACATATATATATATATATATATATATTAAGAGCTTACTTTTATGGAAATTTGAACAATTGAACCTTAAGCGCTGTTGTAAAAATCAAGCGCATTATCTTTTAATGATTTTCTTTCAAAATATTACTACGCACCTGAATTTCTATGCATCATCCATACAAATTACAACATATTCGTTGAAAAAGTATTTCCCAATATTTTTCCTATTCATCTTTTTCCAGTTCATTTAGGATATATTTATGAGAGTTGGAATGGCAAAAAGGAGCTTCGATTCAAGGAATTCAGTGTGAGAAAAATCGATTGAAAGTACTGGTTGTCAATCAAAGTTCCGAAGAAGGAGTACAAAAACTGTCACGAGTTTTTATTTATTGATCATAGAGCTGTGAAATAGTGAGCTCTAGAACAAAAGGATGTATGTGGATTTTTTTTTGGAAAAGAAAGAATAATCGAACTTTATACGCATTTTCGATCATTTGAAACAAATATTCCTTAACCCTTCCTTGCATGATTTTTTCTTTTTTGTGTGAAATAAATCAAGATGATATAATTCATGCTCTAGATTAGATGAAAAATGTTAAAAAAATCCTAATATAAATTTATAATATAAAATAATTAAAAGAACAGAATGTGAGATGGAAATATTCATTGTCATGCAAATTTGCATGTTAAGCTCAGTACAAAATAAATTACAAAATAGCATATCTTCAAATCATTTTTATTCCTGATGACAGTTAGAAAAACAATTATTATTATTCTAATTGCATCTGTATCGCAGTATTCGTCGTCAGGATTTTCGTCATCAAGGCCATTTTCTGAAGCCAACTGCCTTTCTAACTGGTCCAAGTAATCTTCAATATCCCACTCTTTTAAATTTGTCTACAAAAATAACATAGATTAGACACATATTAAAAAACATTTTCGACATATATTAGAAGTGAAACAACTGTATAGTGATGTAAATTTATATCAATCACATGGCTTTGGAAAGATTATTTGGGGTATTCTACATAAATTGCTCAGAAATAACAGAAACACAAAAAACAAGCTTTTTTCCCACTCATTATCAATTTTATTAGCAAAAAATAATCAGATTAGTTGTAAAAAATATTCAAGAAATCATGTGTCTCTTTCAACCACAACAAATAGCGAAATGACAGGTTCAAACCCACTATAAAGATTGTGACATTTGATTTTTTTTTTGACAACTACGTTCCTTATTACGCAGTTAGAGTTTTCAAAATATATAATGATAGAAAAGCCAGTAAAAATATCTACTCTACATTTATTTTGTGGTTCCATGCAAAGCACTTCCTCCTACCTTTTTTAAAAATAACATTGATTATTTAAATTCCTAGAAATCGGTGAGTATATGTTAGTCAACAATACCAAATTTAACATTCTCAAATAGCGTGGTGATAAAAACGCAGAATTGTTTTAATAACTTTGCAGTTATCCTAAATAATGTACGTGAGATATTAAATAAATATCAATTACGTAAAACTGCATGATGATATCCACCAGGAATTGTTTTAAATTATTCATTAAAACAAAATTCCTGTGCGTTTTCTTACATAACACCCCTGATAGGATCAAAGAGACATTCTTCTTATTCATTAAACAATATAATTTTTCTCACAACACAGAACATAAATTTAGACAGGTATGCAGATACAGAAAGAATGTGATATGAGTACTTACTAATAAATCAGTACTTATCTTCATAGAGATAATTTGTTTTAACTTTCAGAGACATTAAGCGTTTTCTTATTATTTAACACAAATTTTGAATGACCTAAAAATACCACGATAACTATTGCATATTTCTAACCTCTTTATCGGACCTTGTTGAGTATAAAATATATAAAGAAACTATGTATTTTGCTTTATAAATATACTTTATAATAAATATTTATCATTTTTATTTTCATATCTTCATTTTTCACACAATAAGTAGAACGCAAATATTCATGTCACTAATTGCAGCCTCGACCCCATGCGATTACAAAAGTTCCTTGAATAAAATTTACTACACGGATGGAAATTAAATCGCGAGCAACAACAATAAATAGATGATTAGTTATATAATAATTTATTACGTTGATAAGAAAGTGACTGGGATTTCATACTTTTGTGTTTTGCAACGGACTCAAAATAATTTTTATTCTATAGGTGTATACAATTTAAGGTCAAAATTTAGTATTTTGTGCAAACTGTTTATACAGAAGTTTCTGTAAAAGGAAGTAATTATTTAAAACTCTTTTTTATCTTTACCATTAAAATTAAAATAGGCATTTTAAAATTTTTTAGAGTATTTCATAGTTTTTATTTTAAAATTTTCCACTTCGTTATCAGGGGCGTAGCTACCGCCGGATCAATGATACGGGGCCCCAACATGTATAAATACAGTCTGACTAACTGGGCTCCCATATCTAAAAAAGGGCCCCGAAGGAATTTTGATACAGCCCCCCTCAGAGCCAGCTATACCAGTGTTCGTTATGTTTTTCTGCATCGTCATCATTCAGGAATATAAATTTTTTTCTGATTTAATAAATGCATAAGAAAATTGAATTATTCAACTTGTGACGGATCAATACGCGTTTCTACTAATTACTTCTTTTTTCTTTAAAACAAAATATTTATTTCAACCAACCTTCATCGAGAAACCAAACGTGATTTATATAAATGAAGAATATTATATAAATTCGGGTTTCGCGAGTTGAAGGGGAGTGAAGTAAGAGGTCAAGTGAAGTAAAGTGAAGCAAATGATCTGTTGACACGTAGTTGTTGACAAGCTGAAGTTGATACGTCTGATGTGTGCAAGTAGAAGTGGTTAGTGAAGATTGAAAAGCAGTGGAATAAAAGATTACAGAGCGTAGAGCCATCGTCATTTGGTCAAGCTAAAGACAGTACCAGAAGTTTCCCGTGAAGGATTGAAGCATTAAGGATTCAGGTATCGTACTCTTGATAAAGTAAAAGCTGATTATTAGTGTGCGACATAGTTGTAAATGAGCGTATTTAAGCTGTCTTAGATTCAGTTGAGGTTCTGTCATATTATCCCCGCATTAGAGTATCTCACCTCTGCACTTTACCATTGTTTATATACCTTAATTAGAATTGCGTTGTGTCTGTTTCATAATCATTAATAAGAATTAATAAATCAAATTAGATTGGAATAATGTCTGTGGATTATTTAGTTCCTCCTACACATCTAGCCGGGTTTACAGATAGACAGGAGGGTTCGTATGTAAGGGGTAACCAGAGGTTACCACAAACTAATTTTTAAACAGCATTTCTTATTAATCATATAAAAGTATCTATTTTAACTCGAACATGATTTTGCTATTTATTTACTCGATTTTCTTTAAAATTATTGCATAGCTGGAAACTTCTGCTCAAAATGTGTAATATAATTTGCATAACGATTCAGGTAGAAAAGTGACAAACATATAGATAAAAATTTCGTATTTTCATGCGTAGAGTGTGAAGCATTTTTTAAAAAATAGTTAGAGATGACTAAACTTAAGGCCAAAAAGTCCTGAAGAACAAACTTTCGCGTTAGGTTTCAAATCTCTATATATAAAGGAAAAAAGAGACTCATTCATTCACTCATCAAGCGATCTCCAGAATTATAAGAACAACAGACTTGAAACTTGGAATGCACATTTCTCTCTTTCATTGAGTAGAGATCAGTTTTGTGGAAACAGACCCCAAAGGGGGTTGCGAGGGGCTATAGACAAAAATTCCCGTTTTTGAACTATTATACTAACAGACTTGAAATTCGGCAAACATGTATCTTTTTTTGAGTAAATATCCGCTAAGAACTGGTTGTGGGAAAGTCGATTCCCAAAGGGGATTACAAGGGGCGTTATGGATACAAAAATTCTTGTTTTTGAACTATTAGACCTGCAAATTTGAAATTTTGTAAACTTATTTCTTTTATAGAGTAGGTATCCACTAAGAACGTTTTTCCAAGGCGATTGGGGGAGGCTATTAGAACGTGTAAATCCTTTCCTTAATTACTTAAGAAGACATTTTTTTCCAATTCCTACTATTAGCTCACTCTCTCTCTTTATATATATTTATCTTGCTCAAATTTTCAATCGTTAATAAAATACTTTCTCTATTCATTCAATCAAGTTCAAATAACTTTTTTAAAACTTGTAGGGGATGACACTTGATGTTAATACAGTTTTTCAAATAATAATTCATTAATAACTGGTTAATTAATTACATTAATCACCGGCTTTCGACGCCAACTTAGATTCGTCTCCATTGTTGTAACAATGTAACTGTTAAAACAATGATAAAAGTTGGCATCGAAATCCGGTTTTTCAGCCAAAATAGCCAAACCGGGTGTGCATTGCTACAACAATGCAGACAAATCATGCTCTTTTTTCAATTCCTACTATCATAATTCACTCTCTCTTTCTCTATATGTATATATGTTGCTCAAATTTTCAATCGATAATAAAATACTTTATATTTTTTTTCATCCATTCAAAGTAGGAATTGACTTTAAAACTTTTTTTTACATTACTTGTTTTACTGTTATTTGTTTATACTCAGAATCTGATTAAGATGAATTTATTGTATTTAAAAGGAATTATTTTTAAACTAACTTGATACATTTCACAAAAAATAAGATTTTTAAGATTAAGGAGGAGTTTCGAAAATGAGCAACTAGAATTATTCAGCAACTCTTCAAAGTTACATAAAATTTTTATGCATCCCCCCCGCGCAAGAAAAAACGCAAAGTAAATAAACAATGCAGACAAACCATGCTCTTTTTTCAATTCCTACTATTAGTTCACTCTCTCCCTATATATATAAATATATCTTGTTCAAATTTTCAATCGAAAATAAAATACTTTCTATGTGCATCCATTCAAAGTAGGAATTGACTTAATTTTTTTTTATATTACTTGTTTTTTTTGTATGGTTCAATTTTTTTTATCACTCTGATTATCACCAGCTTTATCCTCTTTCAAACCTAAATTTCCTAACGTCTTTCTAATCTTTCAGCAACCTTAAATATAAGGGGAGAAAATTATGTCGTGGAGAATCGTATTAAAGATCATTTGTATGTCAAGAATAGAGTGGTTGGAAATTGCAAGAGAAAAAACATTACGACTCTCATTGAATTCTTGATTGAATGCAATGTCTTTCAATCTTAGATAATAAGAACATGTCCCCATTAATTGTCGACAGCTTGAAAGGAAGGTTAACGCACGAAAAATTAATAAAATTGTTGTGCGCTTGACTTCCAATTTACGTGAACGACTCATTTCTGATCTAATGATAAATGCTATAAAATGATAAAAAAATTAAGCTTTAGATTTCTTCATTTATACGAGCATGTGGACACGCTACTTTTTAAAAGCGTAATTGTTATAACACAGCCAGTTAAACAGGCTCTAAAACACAGCTGTTCTGATAAGAAAAAGAAATATTTTAATTATTATTTTTTTCACAATGTATGAGAAATTAAAAGTTTAGTAAATTGCTTTCAAGGTAAATTTGAAAAGAAAACAATATATTTGAAAATTCAATACAATGTGGGAACTTAATAATACCATTTTTATTATTAAATATTATTTTCGATCTCTCTGGAATGTATTGAGCAAATGTTTTGAAAATTTTAAATTTTTGAGCGTGTTGCTGTGAATGCTCGAATCTGCGATTAATGGGGCTCAGGGCCGCTTAGGCACACTATGCACGTGCCTCGGGAGCAAAAGATTTAAGGGCTCAAAAAATTGGAGGGAATAAAAAGAAGAAAAAAAATTTAAAGTACTGCAAACCTACCACCGCCTAGCCAGTCAAGAGAGAAACATTCCTGCCGTTAAGACAGTAAAAACTGAAATGAGATCTACTATGGAAAATGAAAAGCTTAACAGTTTGTTGTTGCTGTACTTTCAAAATGATATTACCATAGGAATTGATAACAATGATGTTGTTAATGATTTTGCCATGATCAAAGCTCGAAGAAAACCTTTGTTGTACCTGTACAATGATAGTGACTCGCCAAAGAATAAAGATGTCTAAAAGTAAAAGATAATAAAGCGATAAGCGAAAAGATGATAATTAACAAGTTGGAAAAACAGTTCATACATTAATGTATACTCTATACTGTAATTGCAAACGATTTCATTAATATACTGTTCTAATTTGCAAAAGGGTGAATGGGTTGTCCGTGATTTCCCAGGGTAAGAAAAAAAAGAGTGGCAAAACCATGCCGTTATCCTTTTCTTACGGTTGGTAGCCCAGGACACAGCGGGTCCATAGGTGGTGAATAATGGTGAGACTCTCCAAACAGCAAAAACAAAGAAAAAGAAAATAATTAGAGAGTTGAGGGAAAATCCCTCTTCAACTGGCAAGGTAGGAATTGAAGGAGGGAGGTGCTCTGGAAATAGTGGAGAGGAAGTAAGAATTTGAAGTGCCTAGAGCACTGGAGAGGTTAAAAAAGGCCCTGATGGGGTTCATTAATTCAGCTGACTCTCTTGTTATCTCCCTGTGAATACGCCACCAGAATAGCTGTGTTTTCAAGAAGCCAAGCAGCTTCACTATAATGAATTCCAGTGGCTGCTTAAGTGGAATGGTCATGGTCATCGATTCGTGGCCGTTATTGTTTCCGTCGAGTCATGGGCTGGAGTCCGGGTGTCATTAAACACCTGCCATGTAGAGGAGCTGCAAATATAAGACAATAAAAATACTATTTTTATTCAGTAATTTCCATTTTCTTCCTGTGATAGGGGTAGCCAAGAGGTCACGGTAACGGACTCATGGTAGGAGTGTCATGAGTTCTAGAAGCCTAGTACTGCTGAAGATCCGTCGTGCAGAAGGGCGGTTAATATGTCGAGGCCAAAACGTCTTCCCGTTGGTGTGGTGTGGAAGTTAGAAGAGGGGAATGCAAGCTCTTTTATCGTCCTCATCACTTGACAATGGTTCAAAATTACGAGGTCCATTGACAATAGCCTTCATACAGCTTTATAGTGTGACGTAAATATAACACTCTTCGTTCTTCCCCCCACAAATAAATTATAATAGTCTGTCAAGAAATTTCACAAAGAAATCAGTCTTAAAAATGAAGTTATGTCTATAGAAACCCTTTTCATTTTCATATTAATATCTCTTTTCAGCTTCAGTTAAATTCAATCGTTAATTTAGACGAAATGAGAATTAGTGAATAACAATAATAAACTTGATCGTAAACACGTCGCTTGAAATACATACTCAACTTTTCATTTAACGATGCAATTTTTATACTGTTTTTCTTTTCTACCTTTTTAAAGCCTTACATTTTTAACTTTCAGTCCTAGATTGTTCCCTATATTTCTTCATATCTTAAAAGTACAGTCCTGATATGTTAATTTTTTCTTTTAAATTTTGATAAATTATATGCTTTTTTATAATGAATTTTAAAGTACTGTTTTTTTATCCTTGAAATTTATTTTTTAAATCAAAATAAATATCCCAATGAATTTATCAAAATTAGTTTAAAATGTACAGTATGAATATCCATTCATTTAAACAGATTGGGTTAGAGTTTGTATATTAGAAGTAGATACCGAATTTATTTCTTGGTTATTCATTTTTTCTCACACCGCATTGTGTCATTTTAATCAAATATGTCTCAACCAACGATTTTATCAAAGAAATTGTCTCGATATCGCCCCTAATGTTTTATATTATATAATTGTTACGAATACGTTGCAGATGCAGTAAAAAAGGTTTGTGCAAAAGAGGTTTATAAATATTCTTTAAGGGAAGACGTGCTAATTTTTTTTCCAGTTCTAATCCAAATCATTCAAAGGTTTATTTGATACGAAAATTAGAATGAAACCATTGAGCCTTTTCCTTTAGGAGTTCCAAAAAAAGTAATGATTTACTGAGTTAATAAATATATTTAAGATTCATTTATTCATTCAGCTTATTAATCCATACTATTTATTAGGCAGTACTTGAAATATACCTGAATGGGGAAGTGACAGTGTCTTGAACGCTTTTTGAAAGACCTCCTGAGTGGATCTAATTGCTTTGCAACTGAGAAAATGCAGATGTGTCCTTGATTTTACGGAGGAGACTCGATCATACGATTTGCTTTGAAGACGTATTTTATTTTTTTTAAGTGCGTACTATCTTCCTTACTGAATTTCGGCGCATTTGTTTTTCTCATCCACTCCATTAGAAGTAATTCTCATTTGCATAGAAACACTTTTGTTTCCCGTGACTATTATTAATTGCAACATTCTGAAGTCTTTCATAACATCCATAGGTGCATGATCCCTTCCACTGAGCTTATTGGTGTAGAATTGGAATAAATTTTGATTTGTTTATTTATTACTGAAGCCAATCAACGCGAACCTGATGATATAACAACCATAGTTTTAGTACATTCTAAGCCAGTGATTGGGAAACTACGGCCCACCCCTAGATTTCCTTTTCAACCTCAACAGTATCCGAAAAATAATACAGAAATTTAAAATTTTTGTTTTAATAAATATATTTTAAGGCAGTGTTCCACTTTTTGCATATTCAAGAATATCCGTACAAGTTTGAATTTTTATTTAAATGCAAAATGTGCAAAAAATTTATTAAAAATTTTTCCATGAAAATATATTAACCTAGTAACCTTTAATAACGGAGCCTAATAAATGCGTTTAAAGTTATAAAAATTACTTTTATAATTAGTTAAAGATAATTTATTTTACATATTGTTTTTATTTATTATTTTAGTTAAAAGAATTGAAAATAAAAGGAAGGGCAGAGTTACGACTTCATTCACTGCATTAATATTAAAAATTTTTTAAATATGTATATTTTTAAAATTTTTTATTTCATTTTGTAATAAACTGGCTCTAATTCCCAAAAAAATTCTCCCATAATTCATCTAAAAAAACAAAGCTCTAAATGTTTTAAGTGTGAGTTACTTAGGGTTTGAACAATAGAAAATTGTTGTGTTTCTCAATAAAAATGTTTTTATAAGCCACTGACCTTGAAGAAGATTAATATTCTCAATGAAAATCTTACGCATTTGCATGAATATAGTTCGAGAGAATATTTTGTTAGTGAGTTATTTGAATAGTGTGTTTTGAAAATTGGCCAGATGTGCTTTTGTACCGTCATTTTTTTGGCATGTATTACTCAAAGCAGTATTAAACCTTGGCTGCTCCCTATGCTTTCATGTATTTTGAGCTCCGATCAACTATTTATAATTAAGATAATAATACAGAACGCACAGAGACATATTTAAAAATCTTTAATCATATTGAGTCTCTAAGCTTCACTCGTGTCATGGTAATGGGTAATTGACTTCAATATTACTTAAGGGGTATCCGACTACCCTAAAATTGTGAATTTAAAAAAAAATTGACAACTTTTTTGTGATATTATTTTATAGGCCATCTTATTAGCTTTATAAAAATACCAAGTTCATTATTTTCCTTTCACTAGAACAAAAATTACAATTGTTTTAGTAAAAGCAGATGCCATTACTTTAAGCAAGATGTCTTACTTTAAAACGCGTTTTACTCGAAATGTGTTTTTTTTTTAAATGCTCAAACGGGGACAGCGATTGCTCAAAAAATTTTGAAAATAATTAACTAAAATTTTTGTGTATGTTTTGTATAATAGTAGAAGTGTTTCAACCTTCAGATGTATCAATCACTGTTTTATTACAAAATTTACAATCCGTTATATTAATATAATCATTGTTTTTTTAAGCAATTCCATGTAATAATTAAGATAAAAGGCACTAGATTTTGTAAAAATTAAAATATCTCTTATCCTAAAGGTCATTTCAAAAATGAATAACATATAACAACACATCAGAATTGAAAAATTGAAAATTTTTTCAAAAATTTTAGGTACAGAATAGGCCGCGTTTATGTTATTTTTCTGTAAATTTTCACCGATTCTTTCCCATTTTTTTTTAGTCATCATAATTTCTTTTTCTCTTCTTAATTTTAGCATATTTTTCTTAAAATGTGCTAAGCAAATCTAAAAACCACAACAACAACAAAAAAAAACTCCCATACATTCTTTTTTTTTTTAAAAAAAAAGTTGTCGCAAGTAGTCGAATACCTTAAGATACATATGAAATAATCATGAAGGTTGGAAATGAGCAACTTCTGAGATAAAAAAGACAGAAGCACCTAAAGCAAAAGTCTGATTTTATTACTGTTCTTGCAGACTTTAATCCCAGAGTATATCCTCCATTACACCCTTTCCATGGTGAGGCGACCTACAGAACTAGAGGATGGGGTTAAGTTGGCTTGCTTGAGAATGATATTGGACTCTAGAATTTCGATACTTGCATGAAGAAATTGGAAACTAACAATAATTTTTCTTTTGATGACATGTGGAACTTTTCTGAAAGTTAAAATTGAGCTTTAATCTTTCCAAGTCTACCAATGGTTTCTTTACAACTCATAGAAAATTGTAGTATAATCCACCTAATATCCTTATGAATCCAAAACTTCTTGCAGTGGATAAGCACATAAAGTACTTGGACTTTGCATTGTATCCTGAAATAATTAGTATCAAGCATAGTGACCATCTTGAGTTGAAAAGCAAAAAACGACTCAACATTTCAGAATATATCTCTGGACATAATTTGAAAGCTGACTCTATCACAATCAGAAATATTTATATATTGCCTTTATTAAATTTATTTTGTAGAATTTGATTATTAAGTATATTTCTGTGTTTGTAGTATCTGTTTACTGAAACTCAAAATATTCCAACTAAGAGTTATTCGTCACATAATTAAATTTCGTAATAGTTGTCCTAACGACATAGCACTTCAGGAGGCTGACTTGCAACCACTAGTCTTGGAAGAAATCCTAATCAATTAAAATACCTTAAAAAATTCTGCAGTTTTGGAACTCAAAACCAAGCTTCTGGTTTTCCTATGGGATTGGAGATATAGTCAAAGGTTACATAGAAACAATCTTCTCGGTCAGGTATTTTTTATAATCTCTAGTTCTGTGCAACAGTATCATTTGACACCATGCTTGATCTATCGGAAAATCTCCCTGGAGTATACTTCCTAATGGATCTTCCCATACAAGTGAACAGACAAGTTATTCAAAATTCTTAAGGCAACTAGTTCTTGTGGATCAGTGATATCTCCGTGGACACTGTTTAAAATTATATAAATGGAAGCAAATACTATAAAGATTATTTTGGCAGTAGAATTATATAAAATAAAGAAATTGTTCCTTACATATCCCTAAAAAAGAATTTCAATAGCGTTTTGGTTTTCCTAGGGAATTAATTGCCACAAAGGAAGGTCTGAATTCAGTTTTACCACTTACTAACAGGAACGAATTTTGAATTTTATCTAACTGGTGAAGAGAGAGTTCCATCCTACATCTTATTCGCGTAGAATACAGGACAAATTGAGAATGATTATTTAAAATTATAGTTGAAGTGGATGTCTTTATCCCAAGACATCCTTTACCACGTTGGATTCTTTCACATGTACACATTGCGAACAATGAGACTGAATACGCATTGGTTAAAAGAGATACGTGTAACCCCTAAGGCTCTTTCAGCTTCTCTGACTTTTATGAAACCATATTTCGAAATAAAATGTAAAAACAGGGCCATCTGGAGCACTCCAGTAGAGCTTCAGCAGTATCATGTTATCCCCTAAGCCTTCAGTGTAGCAGACAAGACCAAACCTCTCTAACTTGCTTTTTCAAAGGACACCTTCGATCTTTGAAGTACTGTTTAATGGAATTAAGTTAATTTCAATATGCACCAAGAGTCACATTATATCCAAGAATCATTTTATAATATCCTAGAATATATGGGGCTCTGCATACAAGATTTACTTCCGCCTTTAAAAGGTTATAGATTTTCTAAGGATGCACAATAACCTGAATTAAGTCTAGCCCTATTGGACTTTGCAACAGCAACAGATACCATCTCTAAGTTAATTCCTAAGTTTGTTATTAAACTGAACAATTTTCTAAAGGAATTACTGTGAAATGTACTTAGAGATTGGTAAAATATATTCAACAATCGATTGTAAAAATAACATTTGAAAATTTCCCTTTCTCGATTGATTTATCTTTGATTACCATTTCATACTCTACAAATTAAGGAAAGTGTTTTATTTTGATTTAATTAAAAGTCAAGTTGCTCACCATGTTATGCATGTAACTTTTTTTTTTTTTTTTTACAAAAGAATTGTTTTGCGAAAAGTATGACTTACGTATCTGAGACCACACACTCATTTCCCGCTATCAAGGAATTAATTATTGATTTTAATTCGATGTAAATCAATTTCTTTAAAAAAATAAATTGGTTTCAGATCGGCATTTTCATGCTCATCTAAATTAAAAAATTTTAAAAAACCATTGTTTACTTAGATTTGAAATTGAAGATGAAAAAAATTTAAATAATTTGCATTTTCCTTTTGGTTTTGTCAGAGAGATATAAACAAGAATAAAAGCGAATAAAACTCAAAAAGTCATGAGAAAACTTACAAAAGTGTTTAAAAGGCAAAATTTTTAGAATAAAATTTTAAAAAAAATAGATTTCATTTACAATTAAACTGATAAAAAACTGGAAATATTTTCGTATTTAAATTGCCTATTTTTGGAATTGTAAATCTACTTAACTAATTTTATTAATTAATTTAATTTGAAAAATATTTTTGTTACCTGAAAATTAAGTCAATATTCTACAAAAGTACATTTCATAAATGCTTTTTACACATCTTTCAAGTATAAGATAAAGTATAATTTATCTAAAACTACTTTTGAAAATCAGTTATTCAAAACAGATATTGTTGTTTTATATAACAATTTAATCTTCTTAGATTATTCATGCAAAAAACAAATTTCCTATAGCATCAATCCTCGAGAATTATGCATTAAAACCCTGCAATTTTCTGTAGTTATCTCTTAATAAGAATAATCCTTATTTTAATTTACTAATAAATTAATATAAATTTAGTTATGCAACAGAAATTTATTAAGGAAACAATAAAAATATCCATATGAAAAGAAAACGAAGTTATATAATAAAACTTATGAGTTAAGTTATAATCTCTGAAAATGAAAAAAAGAAAGAAACAGGGCGTTTCCGTTTGCACTTCCTCTAAAATCCAAACTGATTTACTTTCGACCAACATAATAATTATTTATTTTATATAATAACTCTCAGCATTGGAAATTTTAACC